>JABFEX010000706.1:0-47216 GCA_013623515.1 Fusarium illudens | reverse complement strand
CTATTGTATTTTTTGATATAGTTGAAGCCCGGCCCTTGATGGGATAACTGAGCCGATAGATAGATAAACGTAAGACTGGGTGGCGGGCCACCCTAACGCAGGCAGAAAGCCTCGAGGCACACAAATTCCTGGCTTCCAACGTCCAGAGGTGCCGCATTGTCCCTCTCAGGCCGACGATCGAAGCCGTAGGTTCGGAACAAGCCAAATTTCCTTCCAATGTCGATTGCTCGTCGATCGGTATCCGAAATATATCCAATAACCCCGTAGAAAGTCTTCCAGAACTGCGTCCGGAGGTAATCATGCCTTGGATGGAAGAGCCAGCATGACGACGTCTGGACGCCAAGAACGGTTTCAAGACCCCCGAGCGACGTGCCGAACGGGGCAATCATCGCATCGGCCCAATCGACGATGCCAGTAATGTGACCAGTTCCCTCATCCACATGGATATTCATCTCTAAGAGATCATCGTGGTTGAGTACCAGAGGATAGTCAGACCGAAAAAGTAGCGGGAGCCCTTGGCGTACCTCATCTAGGCTTGGTTGAAACCGCTCAGGCAAAGCTTGGGATAGTTGGTCAAGGATCCGGGTGTAGTGGGCGAACAACTTGCGAGCCGTGTCCGCTGGCTGTCCGCTGGCAGGCCTGTTCATCCACGCTGATGCGAAGAATCTATTCTTCCGATCAAAGGGGAGCTCGCCGAGATGGGGATATGCACGCCAACTGACCTTGCAAAGTCCTGCACAGTTCGAAGCAGACATTGTTCCATACCGGAGGAGAAGAATTGGCGCCTAGCACGAGAGAAGGCTACTCCAGGCACAAAATCCATCTCGTACACGTAGACGTCGGCCAACATGCCATAGGGCTTGCAATTAGGGACGAACTCCCCGTAGGTTTGTCGTGCTTGGTTCATGAGTTCAAGATTCAATGCTGACCGCCGAAATTGGACGACCTTCGGGAGATGACTGGTGTCGGCTGCTACAGTATAGCTGGTCTCGCCCTGCACAAGGGTGGGGGAGACCTGGCTCCCCGTAATTCTTCCAGCAGTACGATCACAGTCATTCTTCGTGACGGATTTTTGCCGATGGAAAAAGTTGGTAACCTGATATCTGGACAACACGTCAATATCCTCCGCGCTTACTGCGCATTGGGAGATATCCATCAGGTAGGTAGGAGGTGCCAGCGCCAGAAGCGGCAAGGTTCCGAGGATGTGGTCGGGGTGAGAAGGAGACAAATGAAAAACGTGGCAGGTCCAGTGGAAATCTCCGAATATTGTTGCCTCAGGTATCCACGATTGCTTTGGACCCACATCCTGTTCGGGTCCCTCCCTTGGTGAGCTCGTGGACTGAGCCTACCTACCCATGACTTGCCGTCATTTCGCATTCACTAAGCGTCTCGTCATTAATGAGTGGAGGCTCGTGATGTCTCCAAAAGAAACTTTATTAAGCCTGTTTAAATTTACCCCAGCTTGCATCCCGAAGTTGCCGGCTGGTGGATGTTGATGTGATCACAAGGAGCCTTCGGGTCGAGCTTCTTGCATTCTCCCTCTTTGTGATCCTCCCCACCCTTCTTCTCTGCCTTGTCCTTGTCGTTGCAGTGGCATTGCTTTCCTGCGACTTCGCAGACGCACACTGGAGTGGCGAATGAGCCGCCCACGTCGCTGGCGCCCTTGGGCTGGTACATGGGCTGGATGTCGTCTCGGAGCTTGTAGACCCTCAGCACCGAGTAGTCATCCTTCTTGTAGTCTGAGATTCCGTAGCCGTCGAAGCGAAGTTTCCATGCTGTTAGGAGATTAGTTTCTTTTTGCTGCTTCTGTTCGCATTCAAGGAGGCTTACTGGTTGGGAAGGGGACCATCTCATCCCACTCAGCGGTCAGATAAGTAGCCATGGCAGGCTTCAAAGGCCTTTCGTTGAACAGCCTGGAAAGATCTTTTTTGTACTCCTTGGAAGCATTCTTCTCCAGCTCGGCGACCTTCATCTGGATCTCCTTCATGCGCATGGGAGCCATGTAGTTGGAGTAGCCCTCGGAAGACGAGTCAATGTTGACCTTCTTGTTCATGCCCTGCGTGTCGTGGCCACGTCGCAGGTTCTTGAGCTGTGCGAGGACCTTGACCATGGTGACGAGACTGAGAGCAGCAACGTGCTTGGGATGATACTTGATGTAGAATGCCTCGGAGAAGCTTGAGCAGTAGGAAAGGTAGTCCGTTTCGTCTGTGGTACCATGTCGGTCTGCCTTCTCTGCCCGTTGCTATTTGTTTCACTCGTGTCAGTAAAAGAGGATCGTATGATGTCACGATAGGGAGGCCTGTCTTACAATGTCACAGACGACAGTCGAGCCCTTATCAATGGTCCTTGTTTTACCGTCCGACTCCGTGATGGGGAAGTCCTCGGTCGCCTTGCGGATGATGGGCAACTTGACGCTGGCCTTTTGCACCTTGAGGACCAGGGTCTTGACCAAGTCATGAGCCTTTTCGGTGTCGTCAAAGGCCACGTCCTGAATCTTAAGCCAGTCGCACTTGGGCGGCTGAACTCCAGAGCCGGGCCTCGGCTTGGTGTCGTAAAGCTCTCGGAGGAAGGTGTCCATCACAGAGGTAAACTACCATGCATGGTTAGTTGCCTTGCTGCAAAATGATTCTAGAGGGCTGCCTACTGCAAGAACTGTGTTGTAGGCACTGTCGAGACCAGTCAGCAGGAGGATCGCAGCAGCTCTACCGTTGTCTCTCTCGTTCTGAAGGACCTCCTGAGCCACCTTGAAGCCAAGAGCCTCCATGGGGTTCGTCTTGGATCTGCCCAGAGATGCCAAGTATCCCAATCCGTTGCGAACCCAACGCGTAGGGGCCCAGCGAGCTGCGTTGCGAATGTTGCCCTGCTCGGTCAAGTTAAGAAGGAAAGTCATGGAATCTTTAAAGGCCTTGCGTCTCTTGAGAAGCTTGGTCTCGTCGGTGTTGTAGGACAAGAACACTTGGCAGTTGGTGATGTGCTGGTAGATCTCGTTCTCGGAGTACTGGGCGCTGGAGTTGCCGTCGCTACGGACGAGATGGCCAAAGCCAAGGAAGTCGGAGACGTACCGAGTGACGACGGGGATTGCGAAACTGGTCATTGTTAGCATGGGCTCATGTTGATACAGTCAGTGGAATACTCGCTCTCGGACGACGTCAAGCTGGTATACTCCCTTGTTCTTGTCCATGATGATGAACTCGCGCTTGATGATATCTCTCATGAGGTCAACCAGATACTTGACAATAGCCTCATGATCAGAAGGCGTGCTAGTATCCGCCGATACTGTGTCATCATCGCTAGCTCCTTGGCCAGGCTTCAGCACATCAGCAATCTGCTTGGGAAAGTCCTTCAGCCTGAGACGCGCTGGGTGAACAATCTTATCCGAGCGGTCTGCGAGGATCTGCTTGATCTCTGGCTTCTTGAACAAGTACACAGGCTTCGACGGACGCCTGGGGTCCGAGTCGGAAGTGTTGTACTCAAACTCAGTGGGCTTGCCCCACCAGTTGGTCTTGGACGTGCAGACCTCCATGTCAAACTCGTCGGCATAGCCCTGCTGCTTTGCGAGCTCGGCGTTCTTCTTGGCCGTGTAGAAGGGGTGGAAGAAGCGGACCGAGTTGTAGGGGTACCACTCGGGGAATGCGCGCTGGAGGAGACGGTGGAACATGGAGCTCTTGAGGATGTCGTTGTCTGGAGTGACTTCCTTCATGCCCCAGTTGGTCAAAGAGTTTGTGTTCCAGTCCTAGCTTGGTGAGCAGAGAATCAAGAGTACGTGGCAGAATGGACTTACGACAGTGTAGAAGCGGTCCGATCGAACCAGAGTAATGGCGTCTGAGAAGATGGCAGCCCACAAGGCCGAGTCGACATCACTCGGGCCAGGATCCGCGCCCATGTTGCCATCGGACTCGCAAAAGACTCCTGGGTAGAGTTCCACCTTGTCAGGGTGGTCATACAAGTCTCTCAGAGCTTCCTGGACCTCCTTGTGGCGACTGATAGACTCAAACGTCTTGTGGCGTTCCATGCCAAAGAAGTCACGGAAGTCGTTGAGTGTGCCGATCTCCCTGTGTAGTAAATGCGTCAGTGATGAGCATTCCAAATACTTGAAGTCCAATACTTACCATTTACGAGCTTGTAGGATACCGAGGATCTCGACGGCCTTCAAAGACTTGGGAACGTTCCTAGGGCCAAAGTTGGCTAGAGAGAGAAAGAATTAGCTTGAACTCGGGGGTGCGAAGCTCCTCAACTCACAAATGGGGTCATCCATGGCCTTTGTCAGCTCGTCAATCATCTGCTGATCATCGAACAGGTTCGTGACATCGTTCCGCTTGAAGCACAATTCCTTGGTCAGAGGAAGACCAAAGGTCTGGTCGCATGGCTCGACTGGCGTTGCGCCTACATCTCTTGCTCGAGCCTTGCCCATCTCCTCCATGAACTGCTGAAGGGTGAGGTCCTTGGCGTTCCAGGACTTGTCCTTTCCAAAGTACTGCTGCATAAAGTCATCGGCGTACTTCTCGTCCTTGATAGAGATTGCGCAGTGGAATCGATAGAGCAAGTTGAACTCAACTGTGACTTGGTTGCCCAGGCCACGGGAGACATTTTTGTGGTCCTTCATGTCCAAGCGAGGGTCCAGAGTAAAGTTGGTGTTGTAGTTGTGGAAACCCATGAGTGCTCGGAGGTAGTCATGGATCGAGATCTGGATGTACATGCCACAAGTGATTCTATCGCCGTGTGTTAGAAGTGGCAGTCAACAGAATGTAGATGAACTCACAGTCGGGCAGTATGGAACAGATCGTCATCGAGCTTGTTCCAAGCATCTTCATGCGCCTTGACCCAGTCATCAAGAGTCTGCTGTGCCTGGGAGCCGAGAGCCGCGTCGAGCTTGTCGCGAAGTATCTTGGTCAAGTTGACAAACTCATCGCTGCCTCTATCCTTCTCTCCAAGTCCAGCCGACTTATACGTCTTCCAAGCATCTTGGTACTTGTTTAGCTCCGAGCCATTCGGCGCGTCCTTGCCCTTGGCATATGCCTTGACACAACCAGCGAGGGGAGGCAAGTCAAACTTGTGTGGCACAGAGAAGCGGCCGTTCTCGTTGATGCGTCGAAGTTGAGTAGCGACATAGTTGTGGTATCGGTTGTACATGACAAGATAGATGCAGACTCCAGGGGGTTGTCTGAGCAATCTGTCTTCGGCAAAGGTATCGGGCTTGAGCAAGCCAAGCTTGTACTTGTCGTCACGGACCTTGCGCTGCATCTCATCGGTGAAGCCGTACAACGGTGAGAGATCCAGGTACGAAGACGTATCCGAGATGTTCTTGTCGCTATCGTTTGTTCTGAAGATATCGTGGATGATGATGGTGGCATGGTAGATGAGCATGCTGGACAGGCCAGAACCACTGCTGCGTCCTCCCTCATCTCTGGCCATGAGCCGATCAAAGAGATCTGAGGGATCCGGCAAAGCTCCCAAGGGGTGAGTCTTGGAAGGCACCGTCTTGGCGTAGGGAGCTCCAGCTTGGCCAAGCTGGGGGTTCAGAGCACTGTTGAACTTGCCATCGGCTGTTCTGTACTTGAACGCTGCGCCAAGGTAAGTCAACGGTGGATGCAGCATTCGCTCGTATTTGGACTTGACTGAGCCCTCGATGAGCTTGCCTCGTAGCTTGCTGTCATTTGACATGGAGGCAACGAGTTTTGCTCCGGTTTTCATCTATGGTTACTTAGCACTGGTCCTCGTGACAAGTGACAGACACTTACATCCACGCTCCGCCCTGTCAAAAGCTTGACGACGATGTCAAAGATATCTGGCGCATTGTCGCGTGTAAAGATGCGCCGGAGGTCATCCAGGAAGCCAACGGTCAACTTTTGCTTATCCTGTTCAAGGGTTAATACCGTAGGTAGGTAGTTCAAGATTATTGTACCATAGGTAACTTACTCCGATGAGGGCATCGCCATGGAAGCCAGACAGGTACATGGCCTTGGCCAGTTGATCATTCAACTTGGCAATCTCGTCTGCCCTGTCAGACTCGGACCGGGCATGGCCATTCTGCAGAGGGCGTTGAGAATCCAGAGACATTTTGGATAAATTAGGAGAGCTAACAAGACTCTATGATGCAGAAAGCAGACGAGATAACCTCTGAGGGCGCGAGATGGATGGTGTTGAGCAGCAACGCGCTCCTATTGGTCAGAGCAGCCCCGCTACAGGGGCTGTGCGCCCCTTTTAAGTCCGCTTTAGGCGGCACCTTTCTTTGAAGAAAACAAGGCTCTTTCAACCACCATTTTTCATGCTTCATTTGGCTCACCTAGGCGCTCTGTACGACAGATGGTTATATAGAATTCGACTTGTGCTGGCTTCAAGGTCAAAATCGTGATTTGCGTCAACTCTGATTCGCCAAGTTTACTAGCGGCGACTTCAGCTCTTGGCTACCTCGCGTCAAGCTTCAGTCACTGCCGTATCGAGGCTGTCAGCGGAGAAGCCATCTTACTCGACCCGCTACACCGTGTGCTCTGCATCGTTAAGCAGGGAAGGCCATACCAATCTGGATGGGATTGTCGGCGTAGGGTTCTGTACTAGGTAACTCAGCTCAGCCAAAACCCAGTTGTGGACGAGTATCCATTTTTAATGCCTCGAAAACGATTGGAGCAAGACACCGTTGAGGCTTCCCTCCGTCCCACCCCAGTCAGCCCTTTCGACCTTGGCCCAGCATTGGCAGACTTTTTTTTCATCAGTAGCAGGCATTTCAGCTATCAGCCGGCGTTTCCGCAGCGGGGAAGAAAAGCAATCCAGGGCTAGAGCTGCAGTTGTAGGCGATATTACTGGGTGGAACGTTGACGCTGGGGGGTCTCAGCTGAGCTGCACTGGAACACGCCTCATGCAGCTTCCAGGGAGCTATCGAAACTCCACGATGACGGTTCGCGGGAGTTTCCGCGCGGTAACGCGGGAGGAAGCGCTATTGCTGGCGATCTTGGGCTGCTGGGTTCAATAGTCTGGATTGGGTCGTTGCTTTGCATTGAGGGAATCAGCAGATATGGCGCACTTTTCTATGTCTCGAACGCGTCGGCCTCCTTCGAATGATCCTATAGGCTTGGGAGATAAGGGCAGATAAGCAGTCATTTCATGAATGTCTAATTGGTGAGTTATGCATGCACAACTATCATCCAACCGACTTACCCCAGACCACATAATCTCCATCTTTCCAAGACATGGAGGGCATGCCAAACACGTCATATCATGAAATGATCCGGCCCTGAAAGACTCAGAAAAGGCGGTGATATTTAAGCGAGGTGAGCCATCACCTCACTTATCAATTTAAATGCTACGAGTGAAAAACTGCAATGATTTGCTCCGCAACCCAACAGCCGAACCAGCCGATGCCCGGGTCAGTCGGAAACTTGCATATGAAGACGGAACATGCATTGTTTTACACGTCATTCGTTCGTATTAATTCATGAGTATTTTGTTTAATGTCCAAGGTTTCCCGTGAACCTCGCAAGCCTTCTGTCAGCCCTCCAATAGCTCTAACTGTCTCGTGCACGCGAGTGGGTTTCGGTCCTTTAGGAAAAGTGACTTATCCCTACTTCCCTACCTGGAAAGGGCCTTTTTGAACTCACAGCTTTAGCTACAGTAAGCGAGACTAGGGAACCGGACGCACTGAGGCGGGGAGACCGGGGAGGTGAAGGGCACAAGTTAGATACAGACATCTCAACACCGCGGTGGTGGGTATTCCCAGGGAGAGTAAGTTATGTTTAGGGAGCAGATATTCCGCACACTAGGTAGTTTGAGGATTTGATATGCGTGTGTTTTCATATCTCCCTGTGCCGAAGGATAGGTAGTCATAGTTAAGGGAGTCTTTAATAAGTCTTTTCATGAGAATTAAATACATAATCAAGAGAGATTCTATGCTATGTTAGAGTATTCTACCTTTCTCAGACAATTATACGAGAATATAATGTAGGGATATTAATAAGGATTTTCTCAGGAAAGGTAGCTATCCTCAGGTAGGTAGTAAAGTGGCATACTAATTAGCCGAGTTAGTAAATATCGCTCCCAATGTTTAACCATTAGCCGCGAGAGTTCTTGAATCATCGGCCGGACCCAAGTGCAAACCATGAGCATCGTTATTACGGTGTTTTATGGCATTGGGTGCTGATGCCGTAACGTGTTGATAATTGGTTCCTTGTTATTGCGGCTGATGCCTTCTTTGAAAAGAAAAGTGCCATTATCGTTAATAATGAGCATCATCATTGTGGTGCTGTGCAGAAGGAGAAGTCGCTCTGAGTCGAGTAATGAGCATCACCACCGATGGAGTCTTGAAGCTATTTTCAATTTCCTCCAAAGGCTGTGAAAATAAGGTGGCCTAAAGTCCTATCGCATACCTACCTAGGTACTTGAGAAATAGCGATAGATCCCATGTGTTCTCGCTTGTCAAGGCCGGTGAGTCGTTGTGAGCTACATCACCTATCGAGCTATGAAGTTGAGGGCAGCAGTTCCTTTTCTACGGCAAAAAATGATGAGGTTAAAAATAGCGCCCCTTTCTCTTGTGTTTCTGTTGATATCGCGCGAGATATCTAATATCACTGCACCTTGCGTCATCTATGGCCTTGACCCCTCGAGATGAGCTCTCCGCTGATCCAAGTGGTGGAACTTGAGCGCTGAGCTGTTGGTCTTTTGAAGAGAGGTAGCGGTATATATCGTCACTGGCATCCGTCAGCTGAGTCCCTCAAGAGTGCATCGTGATATTGGACTTAAAACCCTGTTGCCAATTTCTCTAGTGGTTTGCGTCCTTGGTTTGTGTCGTGGCATTCTCTTGCATTGTTCTGGGACACTTGACTTATCCTGTCTTGCTTCAAGGGACGAGAACGGTGTCTTTTATCACCTGGCAGATGTGTCGTATAGCCACTACGGCAAAAGTGAAAGATACCTTTCAACAGGTGCCGCAGCTAAGCTAGGTAGGTTATATCCTTTGCCACAAGATGCAACATGGGTCTGACGACAAATCTTGCTCGGGAGACCAAGTAATCAGCCACGCTATGCAAGACGGTGGAATGCGGGAGAGAAAACTATGCATGGGCCGCGACTGTTTTGTCAAGACTTTTCTCTCAACAATTATACCGAACGACAATATTCTCAACATCATCTCTACACGTCAGATCTGGCTGTACGACGAGTGCACATAATTGTTGCACCTATATCCTATTGATGATAGTACTGTAACCACGCTCTGATGAGCTGGGTTAAGGAGTCTTCTGGAGGCCTGAACACTACAAGTCTAACTTGCACGCTTGTTGAATCCTAAACAGCATGATTGCTACGCCGAGCGCCAATTGGGGCGATCGCAAACAACTGCCGTGCCTACGGTGATCTTCTGCCAAAGTCCCCTAGACCCGAACCCTACGTAGAATCCAAGAACACCCAGTCCGGAGGCGAGAATAGGGGTAGTCCTGCTGCAGAGGACAGAATCACAGCGACATTGACCACGCAGATGAGTCGCATACCTGTCTGAGCATACATTAAAGATACGATTTCACTTTCAGGACAACCCTTATAGTGATTTTCGCTCGAGGGGTTGCTGTTACTTCCCCTTGCTCCGACATGAAAGTGACTTTCCGAATCCCGAAAGTCCTGAACTGAGTGGACTGGGGTCGCATTGGATCTTCAGGTCGAGTTGGGATGATCAGCGAACCAGGAAAGAAGGTCGTGTTATCGATTATGATCGTCATCTGCATCAACTTTATCTTTGATCAGTGAAGTGCATTGGCTCGACTCGTAGACACGGGAGGCTCAGGTGGACATAGGTTGTTGGCATTGTTGTTTCTAATGACGAGACTATCAGCCACAATAGCAAAAGACACAGTTATCAATACATGACGGCATCAAATCCCAATACCATAAAACGCCGTTATAGGTTGTTGGCATGTGCATGACTGATGTGAGAGGCTCTAGGGAACCAATGTGGCGGCGGCGTCTATTATCTGTTTAATCTTTCAACTTTATACTGAGCGGATATACTGCAAGAGTCAGGCATTGTTAGGCTCCTACGTTGAGTAACGCGGTGGCTTCTGCTACACGGTGGCCAGCCGACCTTCTATTGCCACTTCCCCTCTTCCGTCAATGCCGTGTGCCTGATCTAGTCCTAAAAAACAACCTGTAACAAAGAACCTAACGTCGACATGATGGGCACTGAAAAGACGGCATGAAGCACACTCGGTAGGGTTACATAGCAAGGAACCCCTCGTCAAGCTCTAAGTATGTAGACCACCTGACCTCATCGATATGAGCCAATAAAGGAACAAGCAGGATCTACGGTCTTGGCGGAATATGTAAGCGGAAGATGGAGGGAACAACATCAGCCTCTCCCCTTTCTGGGCCCTTAACCCTTAGCCCCAAGCCTGCTGCCCCTAGCCCCAAGCCTGCTGCCTGTCAAGTCGGCTCCTCACGTGGCAATATGAGACTAGCATAGTTGGTCGCTGTGTCAAGAGAGCTAGCCATCCGCTATTGCACTCGCGTAATCATGACAAACGGGAACCTGGAGCGGCCGAGACAGCGGCATCTCGTGGCAGGAGCTTCTTAATAGCTCCCGCGACGTCCAAGCCCTTTGGTCTTGCTTGGCTGTGCCCCTGCGTCAAAACGTTCCTGGGTAGCACTTTTAGCGGACGTTGTGAGTTGGGCTGAAAGCAAAGGGGCCTCACGGTAGCTCAAGGAATCAACCAACCATGACTCGGAATAGCGCAGATCTTTTTCAATGGCGCATGTCGGTTGGTGCTGTTTGGCTCAGATCATGCACTTGGGTCGAGCATGGCACAACGCCCAGATCTCGTTGGAGGTTGTCACAGCGTCACTGACTCAGGTCGTGCCTCTGCGCTCGGACAGCTCATCTCACCTGGAGTGACGGGGTAGGACGTCTGATAGGTTACGCCTTGACCCTTTCGTAATGGCCGCAGATCAGAATTCTTTAGCAGGCGCCTACAGACGAGGCCCCTAGCCTGGTTTGTCGTGGCCCAGCGCCACGGTCCAGTTTTCCTTTTGATTAGAATCCTTGCCGAGACACCCCAGGAATTTTCCCCAGAGACTAGACCTGGGGGTCCCATGGAGAAGCTGTGTCGTATTGGGTGATCTTGACCCGAATAGGACGATCTACTGCTTCAGCGGGGGTGACGACTTGGGGTTGGCATCTAGCTGAGACTGCCCTCGATCTTACCAGAAGGGTAACGGCAAGGTAATTCCGCCCTGGATCCGCTGTCGTGAATAGTCCGGCTTTGCTCCCGACCCTTGCAGGCATGCCACGCGACGACGCCGTCCCCATGCGAGTTGTGTTGCATCGCTAACATCTGCCGGCTGGATGATGCGCCAGCTGTCGAGCATGACATTGATTCATTCCCCCGTGCAAACTCACCGTGCCAAGCTTTACTCTAGATGGATGTCAATGAGTCCCGTGCTTCAGGGCTCAGACATAACTTACCTACTTAGGTTTGTCCCCTCCGGTTCTTGCTGAGTGAGTTTGACCCTCCCTCGCATTCCCGTCCTCGTCCACTTTCTCGTTTACCCACCAACGAACGAACGATGGGTCAGTACGGATACCTGATCCCGGACTCGTACGTCCGGGAGATTCCCGGCGAGGTCGACATGAACACTGCCAGCATCTTCTGGGGCTTTTCTCTTGCCGTTGCTCTCTTTTCAGCGGGCAAGGCTGGCAAGCAGAGCTGGCGGTCATGGAAGCGCTGTCGACGCCTCACGGCATATGTGGCCATGGTGTGGGCCGTCTGGCTCAGCAGTATGGTCCTCGGTGCTCTAGCTTGGGGGTTTCAACGACAATACATAGATCCAAGGCAAGTTGACACTATCGCGGCCTTCCTCCTACCCTTCTGCTGACCTCACCCATAGCTTCGGCTTCTACTTTTGTGTCGGTATGTGTCTTGGCCCGCGCTCTTGTTGCCCATCTAACCTCCTTAGCTCTCTTCTGGGCACTACAGGTCCAGTTTCTCCTCCAAATCATCCTCAACCGTCTTGGCCTGTTGATGGTGGTGCCTGGGCGAGCCGCGAAACTGAAGTGGCTTGTCTTTGGTATCATCCTGGCCATCAACATCAGCGTCTTTGTCGTCTGGATGCCGGCGCGACTCCAGATTAACGACATGTGGATACACCTCAACGAAATTTGGGATCGCTGTGAAAAGATCATCTTCGCCCTCGTCGATGGGGTCTTGAATGGCTACTTTATCTATCTTGTTCGGTCAAGACTGATCGAGAATGGTCTGACCAAATACACGCCTCTATACCGGATGAACCTGGTACTCATTTTTGTCTCTCTTTCACTGGATGTAAGTCGCCGTCGATGTACTCTTGCTGAGAGATTGTCGCTGATATCGCTCGTCAGGTTGTCTTGGTTGGCCTCATGTCAATGAAGAGCAGCTTGGTGTAAGTTCCCCTTGCCTTGGCCCGTGGCAGCAGATCTAACAAACACTAGGTACTTGTCATTCCACCCTGTCTGTTACCTTATTAAACTCCAGATCGAGATGAAGATGGCCGAATTGATCACCAAGATTGTGCGGTCGACTGGAGCACACGGCTCCGACGATATCTACTACCGACACTCCTCAACAGGAGACAAGTCAAGAACCGCTGGAGGAGCGACAAAGGTCAAGTTCTCACACGGTCTATCAGGGGCTCAAGGAACGTTCAGGGCAGGCAACACAACGCAGATCGAGGCTGGAGACCAGGATAGCGACATTGAGATGGAGATCCGAGACAGGGGGAACGACGTCGGAATCATCAAGACGACGCAGACTACGGTTGCGAGCTCTCCAGTCGACAACATCCTTGCCAGGGAAGATGATGATGCACATAGCAGGACCAGCTCGACACGAAAACTTCACTATTAATCACTGGCCCAAGGATGAAGTGCCTGGAAGAAGGATAACTACTACTTATAGAACTAATAGAATCCAAATTGCCATGCAGGTGGCTCCAATAATAATTACTTGATGTCATAGTTCCTCAAATTGGTCCCCAAATTGGTTGAACCCCGTGACAACCAGTGTTGCTGACCCCCAAAGCCGTGGGCCATGACCTTAAACCTTCTCGGCCTCGTGGACTTCGACCTCGACGCTTGACTTGCCCTTGATGTCGCCTCCTGTTTCGCCCTCGAGCTTGTGGGTTCGGAAGTGTCTTGCAGGAAGCTTCTTGGCGAACTGGTGAGTTAATTGTGTTAGCTGGGCGAACTGATTCCATTCCCAAGTGCCGGTGGAACAGGGGCTTACCATGACGTCGATCTCTTCCAAGGTACGGCCCTTGACTTCAGGTAGGAAGAAGTAGACCCAGACGGCGGAAATAATGCAAGAGGGGAACCAGATGTAACCGTATCGTGGGCCCCAGTTCAAGGAGCTTGGGTTGATAAAGTACGGGGCCGTGAAGGTGATGAGCCATGCACCGAGGAACCCGACAGCTGCGGCAATACCAAAGGTATAGCTGCGAAGACGCTGAGACGGCATCTCTCCAGCAACCAACCAGGAGTAGGAGGCAATCATTCCCTAGAAATGTCATTTGTTAGCGGTGCACAACTGGTCTTCTAGAGCAGAGTCCTTACGTTGTAGCTCATCATGTACAAGCACGAGAGGGCAACCAAAACGCGGCCCGTAACATTGGAGCCAGGATTCTTATCATAGGTGACGGCGATAATAAGCTGGAAGCAGCCCGAGATGATGAGTCCGTTAAAGAGGAGAACGCGACGACGTCCGTATCGTACGACAATGAAGCCGTTTGCAATGATTGCGATGAGTCCAGCCATGCTGAGGACGTTGCTCATGGCAAAAGGATCGTCCACCTTCGCCATGGCAAAGAAGTAGGCCTTGTAGGCTGCGGAAACGGTTAGCTCTGTGGCCAAGGGTTAGACGTTGGCTTGGGGAATAATTACCGATGATGAACATTGAACCAGAGGCGGCTTGCAGAGCAACGGCTCCAATGGATAGTAGAGTTCGTCTTCTATCAATTGGGTTGTTGAACATGTCCAGGATGCCCACACCGCTGGCTGATTCGTGTTCCTTGTCGATGGCCTCTCGAATCTCGTTCAACTCCTTGTCCACATCTGCATTATCGGGCCTCAACCACTTAAGTGACTTGAGACCATCGTCGTATCGACCTTGGAGGATGAGCCAGCGAGGAGATTCGGGGATGAACATTATGGCGATGAAAAGAAACGTAGGGACTACGTAGATGATTCCAAGCGGGATGAGGTAGGAGGATCGATCGGGTCGCTTTGCTGTTGCCCAGTCGATGATGGTACCGATGAGGGTGCCCTGTGAAGCAAAGTTAGTCGTGGCATTCATACAGAGTGTGGCTCTTGCTATCTCAAGGGTACTGACAAAAGAGGTACAGAACTGGAAGAGACTGAGGAAGAGACCTCGGTACTTGGCCGGGCTGCTCTCCTGAATGTAAAGCTGAGAGAAGGTCATGAAGTAGCCGTTTGCGAGGCCGATGAGAAGACGACCGACGTAAAGGGGGGCGATATCGGTTGTGGTCATCATGATGATGTTGGCAACTGCGCAGAGCAGACATGCCATCCAGAGGCACGTCTTTCTTCCAAACTTGGCAGCCACGAAGCCGGCAAGACTGGAGCTGATGAAGGCACCGAGAGTCATCAAGGACGAGATGAGTTGTTGTCGGGTAGTCGAGATGTTCCATCCGATCGCCGTCTCGGGAGCTCGGTAGCCATAGATCTACAAACATAGACTGTTAGAATCACAGAATCTTCTGCAAGGTGATAGACATGAATAATCGGAAGTTGCTTACCTTGAGGAAGCCAGGCATGGCCTGTAGCCCACCAATCAAGCCAAAGTCAAGCCCATACTGAAAGGGGGAGAGGACGATGATGCCGCAAGCGACAAAGCACCGCCAATTCGCGCGGATGGTATCCTGAGATGGATCCGACATTGCAAGAAGTTCAATGTATTGCTGTTTCTTTGATGAAGTTGATTGATGCTGGAGACTGAAGGATCAAGGATCTGCGGAGCACGTTCCTTACATACTCCATCCCCCCAGAGCGAGGGGGACGTGTCCAACGTGTTCCCGGGACCATGCAATACCCCGTGGGGAAGTGGAGAAACAACTCATCTCGCTCATCAAGATGAAGATTGAAATGTTACCCGACGTGCGGGGTGCAGGAGGAGGCTGGCCACGCTAGGGATCATTGATCCGATGAGTAGAGGCCCACGCAGACAAGGGAACTTGGCACGTCACGAGGTCTCAGTTATATGGGGTATTTGACATTTCTAAGCAATTTTTACCGAGAAAGACAGGCATGAGGTATGGGTACACGCATCTTGGGACGCCACCGGGGTCAAGGGACGGATCTTGATCTGGGGCAGGGGCTCGCTTGGCGGGTTTGTTGGTTCACCGCAATTCTGACTACAGGCATTCGTATCTCTCAAGGTTCCGTGGAAGCGGAATTATCACTTCAAAGCTCGAAAAGTGTACGAAATGTCATTGAGCTGACTGGTATCAGGTCTCTGTATCATGTGTGTGAAGTGATAGTGGATAATGACAAACACGCGTCTCTGAGAACAGGGGGAAATCTGGGCAAGGAGGAACCGCAATCTCTATTGTAGCTTCATAGTACTATAGCTTCAATTCATACTACAGACTTAATGCCCAGCATCTTCTCTGTCTCGCTCCACAGCTTCTCCGCAGCCTGTGGATCGTGGGCATGTGCAGCCAATTTCTCATCAGCTGGCTGGCAGTCAGCCAAGTACCAGTACCCCTTATCCCATGCCTCCGTGAGCTTTGGGTCAAAGGCAGCAACCAGAGTCGTGGCGGCTCCCTGATCCATCGACTTCCAGACACCTCCTGGAGCAGTTCCTCCCATGGTCCCTCTTCCCTCGGTGTCTAGACTGCGGGTCAGACCTGTGTCGATGGTCCCCGGGTGAACCGATAGCGCAGAGACGTTTGCTCCAGCCTTCTGAAAGCGTCTTGTGAGCTCCACAGAATGCAGCACGTTGGCTGCCTTGCTCTGCCCATAGCCTACGAACCCGGGGTAGCCGTCCTTGGCTTGGAGAAAGCCTGGAATGACGGCAGTTGGAGGCCGTTCCTCTTCGGGAACTCCATTGTAAATATCGCGCTCAAATGCGTAATCGCTGAAGCGGATAGGAGACAAGCGATGACCGTGGCTGCTGACGTTGACAATGCGAACGCTTCCCTTTCGACCTTGTGACGCAGCACTCATGATTTTGGGGAGGAGGAGTTCAGTGAGTAGAAATGGGCCAACATGGTTCGTGAAAAGCTGCTGATCGACCTTGATGCCACCAGGAGTTGTGACTGTATCTCGGGACTGGAGGTTGAGTCCGGCGTTGTTGATCAAAATGTCGATCTGATCCAGGCCAGCGTTGATTTCAGCAGCTGCATTCTTGATTGACTCGATTGACGAGAGATCCAGAATAACCACTTTGACTGTGACTGCGGGATACTTTGTCTTGATCTCAGAAGCCACAGCCTCTACCTTGGACTTTGTGCGAGAAGCCAAAACTAGTGTCGTTGGGGCCTGTGATGCTATTGCCAGGGCAGTAGATGCGCCAATGCTGGAAGGACTGACGCCAGTGAGGACGACTATATCCGATCGCAAGGTTGTCAGAATACTGTGACCTTCAAGAACATGAGGTGTACTCACCATTCTTTCCACGGATCTCATCGCCAAAGGCTGCGGCTACTGCCGTGCCAGTGGTCTTGGAGTCAAACTGCGAGTTGGAGGTCATGATGTGACGTGTCTTTGCGCTGTACTAGAGAATGCAGCTCAAAGCAAGGCCTCCATCTCTTAATCAACCAATAAATCATTGTAAGCTATCTCCCTTTGCACTATCATCCTCGGCAATCAGTGCCTTGGAGTTGCCAAGAACCTGCTGCCATCGGCGCGATGGATCCGAAGTGAGGGGAACGAGCCAAGGCCGAGAACGCCTCTTCGGCAATAGAGGGAAATTGATACCCGAATCCTTGAACAATGGAGATTGTCTAGACTGCATTTATTCGCTCTAATATCAGTTCTCATCAGGGAAGTTTCTGTGTACAAGCCAGGGTCTCTCATCCAACCATACTCTTTCACTCATCACAACATGTCATCAACAAAGTCAGGGATCAAGGTCATCATCGTCGGAGCAGGATTTGGTGGCCTAACAGCTGCCATTGAATGCCACCGACAAGGTCATGACGTTGAGATCTATGAATCGTTTCCTCAGCTCAAGGTTCTTGGAGATATCATCTCCTTTGGCGCCAATGCCGGAAGGATCTTCCACAGATGGTCCGACGGAGAGATAGTGGAAAGGCTCCGCCCTCTTTGCATCGACATTCAGGAGTATGGCTTCAGAATTCACAAGTACGACACCGGAGAGGTTGTCTACCACCAGAAGAGAGCGCCTCCTAGCCCTGATGCGCCCGTGTTGAACGGCCACAGGGGTGAGCTGCACGAGGTCATCTTCAACTATGCACGTGACGAGCTCAAGATTCCCATTCACCTTGGTCAGCGGGTGAGTGAGTATTTCGAGACTGAATTGGGTGCTGGAATTGTCTTGAAGGGTGGCGAGAAGGTGAGTTCCATACCACATGGATTTGACCCCTGGAGGCGGCTTACTCACAGATGATTCAGGTTCTTGGCGACGTCGTGATTGGAGCCGATGGCGTCCGGTCCAAGGCCAGGGAGCTTGTCTTGGGATACGTCGACAAGCCCAAGAGCAGCGGCTACGCAGTGTGGAGGGCATGGTAAGACCTTGATACCGTTACAGAGGAATGAATGCTGACTAGTGAATGGCAGGTTCTCAAACGAAAACATGATCAAAGACCCTCGAACAAAGGAGTTTTGTGAAAACGGCGACACTTTTAACGGTTGGCTCGGAAAAGATTGCCATTTCCTATTCTCTACGCTGAAGGGCGGCAAGGACTGCTGCTGGGTCTTGACACACAAGGATGAGCACGACATTGACGAGTCATGGTCGTTCCCTGGCAAGGTTGAAGAGGTGTTGGAGGTGCTGAAGGACTGGGACCCGATCTGTCGAGCCATTGTCGAGAAGACGCCAGCTGTTGTGGACTGGAAGTTGGTATATCGTGATCCTTTGCCAACTTGGATCAGCAAGAAGGGCCGTATTGCTCTTCTAGGCGACGCAGCACACCCTTTCTTGCCAACGAGTGCTCAGGGTGCAACTCAGGCGATGGAGGACGGCGTGACTATTGCAGTCTGCTTGAAGCGTGCAGGAAAAGGCAATGTCCCTGCTGCTCTACGAACGCATCAAGGTCTGAGGTAAGACGCGTCCATTCTCCCGAGAGAAAACACCGGCCACTCAGCTAATATTGACTCCTAGATACGATCGTGTGAGAGCCGTTCAAAAGACGGGCGAGTCGACGCGCGACCTCTGGCACAAGACAGACTGGGCCAAGGTTAAGGAGAACCCCGAGAGCATTGGCTTCCCGAGGGAGGACTGGATCCATCAGTTTGACGCGGAGAAGCACGCCGAGGAGACGTTTGATAGCGTCTTTGAGGAGCAAGTCCGTCCAGTGGCAGACAAAGCAGCTGGGTCGTTTCTAGATCAAGGGGTAGCCAAGACGACGGTAGTTAACTGAGATGGCTGATTTGTTAGTATTTTATGCGGCATTAGGTTTAAATCTCAACATTGTGTTAAACTGTGTTCTTTGGTTCCATGTCCGGCACCATGTCTATGAGGGAGAAGCCAGTCGACGAATAATTGGGCTGAACACTGGCTTCTCTCCTACCATGCCCATCATTCTCTCTGTCTCTAAGAGAAATGACTGACCCAACAGCAAGTCACTATCCATATCAACGATTGTGTCGGAAACTATATTTTCCACGATTATGGCTGGTTCTCTATCACCGTGAGAGGTAAGGTCACTGGATAGTAATGCGCGGTTTGTCTTGTAAATGGCTTTATCATAAACTTGTCCTCCTTACAACTTGGAATTGTTTGCCCCAACCTTCATCATGATACTCTTGGTCTCCAGGAAATTGTCAATGCTGTGCGTATAACCTTCTCTCCCCTGGCCCGATGCCTTATAACCTCCAAAGGGCAAGTCCTTCGCAGTGCTGGGGCTTGTGCAGTTGATTCCGACATAGCCAGAATTAAGCTCCTTGGACACTCTCATGGCGCGTTCGAGGTCCTTCGTGTAGACTGCGGCGTAGAGGCCGTACTCTGTATCGTTGGCCTTGCTAATCGCTTCTTCCTCAGTCTTGATGACGTTGATGTTGACCACAGGGCCAAACACCTCCTCTTTCATGATCTTTGCGTTCTCGGGCGTGTTAAGGAAGATGGTCGGCTCAACAAAGAAGCCTCCAGTACTGTCAAGGTTGCCTTTTCCTCCAAGGGCAAGGGTACCAGACTTTTTGCCCTCCTCGATGTAACCGAGAACGTTGTTATACTGAATCTTGTCTGCCTGAGGACCGTGAACGGTGCCTCGCTGTGTTGGATCACCACCCTTGACAGCAGCAAGGTTTTGTTTGCAGGCGGCAATGAACTTTTCTGCAATACTCTCTTGCACGTAGACTCGCGAGTTGGCCATGCAGACTTGTCCACTGTTGAACTGAACACTGCGCATTGTGTCTTTGACAGCAAGCTCAATGTCTGCGTCTTCGAAAACAATGACGGGGGACTTGCCACCGAGCTCGAGAATGACCTTCTTCAGGTTTGTTTTGGCAGCTGTTTCCTGGATGAGGCGTCCCGTGCGGCCTGAGCCTGTGAAGCTCAGTGCTCTCACATCCATGTGTTCAGCGAGTCTAGAACCAGCAGGCTTTCCGTGACCAGAGATGATGTTGAAGACACCGGGAGGGAACCCGGCCTTGTGGACCAGCTCGGCGACCTTGGCCGCAGCAAGCGGAGCCTTCTCGCTCGTCTTCAGCACCACCGTGTTACCGGTGATGAGAGCGGGCGCAGTCTTGCTGGAGAAGAACAGCACAGGGACATTCCAGGGTATGATGGCTGCCACGACTCCGTACGGCTGGCGGAGCGTCATGGTGACATATCCCGGCGTGTTCAGCGAGGCGGTGCCCTGGATCTGAGACCAGGCCTCGGCATAGTGGTCGTAGTTCCCAGCTGCGGCAAAGCCTTCAAAGTAGTCGTCAACAGGGCGACCCATTGACTGGGCCTCGAGAAGAGCGAGTTCATTGTTGTGCTCTCTGATCAAGGCAGCCAGCTTCTTCAGACATGCGCCACGCTTGGCCGGGTCCAGAGCTGACCAGGCGGGGAATGCGCGGTTCGCAGCTGCAACGGCCGTGTTGACATCTTGCTCGGTTGCTTCAGGAACTATTGACGCAAGCTAGAGTCAGCAGCAAATCCACTTATTGAATGCCAAGATGATGGTGGTGTCTTACCCTCTGCGATCTGGGTACCGGTAGCCGGGTTGAAGAGGGGAAAAGTGGCTCCGTCTGAGGCCCCAACCAACTGGTGAAGAGTGTCAATAATGCGTGTCTCACTGGCTGGGGACGAGTCATGCACGTACTTTGCCATCGATGAGCATCTTGGGGGTGATGAGTGTTGGTGGCGCTGCCATTGTGTCTGTCGTTGATGATATGATCCTGGGGGGAAGTGATGGATGTGAGGTAGAGAAGCTCTTGCTAACGAGGCAGAGATCGAGCCACCCGAGTTCATGCGCAATTATTACTCGTCTAATTATGTATGTTGAGCTGGTCGGCAAGTTCATGTGACAGTGATTTAGCCAAAGACGGCAACGGATCTAAGATCCATGATGCCGCCACCCCCGCAAATGGAAGCGGGGGAATGCAGTGAAACCACAAGCGCGGCAGTTGAATACGGGCCGAGGGACTTGGGGGAGGAGACGGGTAAGGCTTCAGGTTGATGAGGGTTGATGAGGGTCGACGCTCTTCCCATCCACGGTTGTCGATGTCTGTCTAGGTTTGATGCAGCTTATTCGACATGTCGACACCTCAAGAGACGAGTGAGCGCAGGACGAAGCGCCGAGCGGCCATGAGCTGCGACAGGTGCAAGGCGAGGAAAACAAAGGTGAGGCCAAAATCTACTCTGTCTTCCATGGGAGAGAGAACAACAGGCTGACCAAGAACATTGGCCTGTAAAGTGTGTTGATCCAGGTTTGTCTCAGCATTGCTTCACTGTTGATCTGAGCGAGGGAGCTAAGATGTCATGCAGTTCCTGGTCCCTGTCAATTCTGTGCCAGCATCTCAGCTCCCTGTCATTTGGACCCATCACGAAGACGACAGCGTCCATACTACCGCGTCTCTGAGGAAGAGTTTCGCTATATGACACAGATTCTCGAGCATTTCTTGCCCAACACCGAACTCAATCTCCAGAACTTGAAAGCATTCGTCCAATCGTTGGAGAACAGCGGCTTGGATAACCCGATTACGCCCTCAGCAAGCGATGGCATCACTCCAAGTTATCCCATCATCAGCCCTCAATCGGCAGCAGAAGAGACAAGCAACGACAATTCAGATATCACAAACGAAATCTCTGAGCTGTATCAAGAAGTAGGACGAGTGAGAGTTGACTCCAAGGGTGTTCAGAGTGAGTAAAGTAACCCTGCTGCATCTATCGTTTGACGATGCTCATGACTGGCTAGGACATGTCGGACCAAGCTCTTCATACCTCTTCCACTCTGCAGTTCGATCCATCAAACATCCTCGACAGCCGAATACTCCAAATAGTGACATCATTGCTCCCCTCACGGCCTCTCCCTCCATCCCTCCCCCACTCCCCGAGTCATCGCTGGGAGTCAAGCGAACTCCTCGTCAGGTCAACTTACCCCACAGAGAGCTCTGCAACAACTGCATTGCTCGGTTCTTCCGTGAGGTGCATGCCGTCTACTGGCTCTTCTCGGCCGAGCAGCTGCATGGCACCCTGGATCGGATATATGCTGGCGATGCTACAGCTGCAACTCCCGCTGCGCTCTGTAGCTTGTATTCGATCCTGGCCATCACATGCGAAAGTGAGATGCAGAAGGAGTGGTCGGATGCTTCCATGAGGCCTTCAGTCACGTATCTCACATTGGCCAAGGCTGTTGTTCCGGCATTGTTTGACGATGCCGACTCAGACAGCGTCCGGGCACTCTGTCTCCTCGTAAGACTAATCCGAAGCCTCTCTTACTCGTGTAGACACTGATGGTTCTAGGGCCTCGCACTTTCGTGCTCCATGTTTGGGAGCACGGCGTATGTATACATCGGCGCCGCTGCTAGGGTAGCCTTTACTCTTGGGTGGCATGTCCGAGATGACAGCTCTCGGGCTGACTTGCAAGAACAAGTTGACCTGAGACTCTTCTCTACTCTCTACTTGCTCGATCTTGACACCTCGCTTTGCTACGGGAATCCCCCAGCTATAGATGAGAGCATCATATCGAACTTGCCCAAATCTCCATCTGAACAGGTATGTTGTTTCGGCCTTTTCCTGCATGTTCCGTTCTAACTGAGGCAGCTTCTGGGCCCTGGATCTAGTATGCCTCTCGATTACCTCGAGACCTCGTGTCAACTCGCGCATCTGAGGCGTGGCCTGACAAGGCTGTTATATCAAAAACCGACAGCAAAGTCGGCGCCTCTTTCAATAAGTGCCGTCTCCAAGGCCGTCTCAGACCTCGAGAATTGGTATACCGAAATCCCGTTCCATCTCCGTCAGCCCAATCAAGTTGCCAGGTTCCACGAGCGCTCAGTTGCCGTTCTACACCTCCGCTACTGGAGTGCCATGATCTACGCCACTCGTCCGTTTCTTCTGTACAGCGCTCTAAAGGATGAAAACATGGGTCAGGACCCAAAACAGAAGTGGTTTCAAGACTTCAGTTCCAGGTGTCTGGATGCAGCGCAAAAGTCGCTAGAGATGATTCTCTTCCTCGGGGAGCGAGGCCTACTATCCAGCTTGGTCCTTCTCGATTGCGGGTCTATTCTTGAGGATATGCAGGTCTTTCTTCTTGGACTGAAACTATCTGACCCTTCTTTTCACATGAGAAATGTTGAGACGTGTCTTCACACTTTACAAAGCATGGAGCAGGTCTTTTGGACAAAGTGTTTACTGCCGGAGGTAATAGCTCAGCTACGGGAATTCGGTATTCTCAGCAGTGAGCCGGGGCTTAACTTGGTCGATGATCAACCCACTGGCCTCATGTTTCTGGACTTTGCTCAGCAGGGCGAGCCGTAAGTGCACTCAAAGAATCTTCGCAATCTTGGTACTGACACGTCGACAGTACGTTCTTCCCGGACTTTCACATTCCGAATTTAGAAGAGATGCTTTCTGTGGTTGACAGCACCGTTGATTGTAGTTTTATACCAGGAACATGAGGGTTTTGGGCAATCTTACTTTATTTCCCGGATCAAGAGTAGTCGATAGTTGGAACATGTATCACTAGCAAGCAAACAACCCAATGTATGCATAATCGTAACTTTGTCATCGAAATGCCAGCTTGGCGGCTTATGATGTTCCACTGCCGTGATTTACTCGACCAAATGTCACACCCCAGTTCACGAACCCTGTTTCTCTCTGGATCCGGGTCTTCCTCTCGGTCAACGTCATCGGAATCATCGATCCGATACCCATGACACCAGTCGACGCTATTCCAAGAGAGGAGGAGGAGGGTACATGAACTCGTCAGTGAGACTTTTCAGCATATAGAGGAACTGAGAAGAGTCCAAACCCTTTCTTTCAGGCCTATTCATCTCGACTAATTTTATCAGTCAACTTTCATTCTCTCTTCCCGTCCTCTTCCCATCTTCTTTCTGATATCCGACTCAATAATGGCCAAAGGAACAGTAGCTGTCGAAGAAGCGGTGATCAATGCCGAAGAGCTCGAATGGCTCACAAAGACGGCCAATATCTACGCCCCCAATCAAACAGGCCAGTCCCAACACCATGCTCTTACCCAGAAGCTAGCGGACATTCATGATGAGCGCCTAAAGGAGATGGATGCCAACGGCGTCGACTATATGCTGCTTTCACTTACTTCTCCTGGCTGCCAGGGAGAGCCAGACCCTGTGAAAGCATCTCGCCTCGCCGTCACGACAAACAACTGGTTGGCAGGACAAGTCGCAGAAAACCCCAAGAGATTCGGGGCTTTAGCCTCCCTGTCTATGCATGATGCCACTGAAGCAGCGGCCGAGCTTAAGCGAGCAGTCAAAGAATTGGGAATGTTTGGCGCATTGATCAACGACTTCCAAAGCTCAGGGCCTGATTCCAGCGAGAAGAAGTATTATGATGCCCCGGAGTATCTTCCATTTTGGAAAGAGGTTCAGGAGCTGGACGTGCCGGTTTATCTGCATCCTAGATATCCAGTCGATGCAGACTTGGAGCCAAGCGGGAAATACGGACCCAGAAAGCAGCTTCTTGGAGCAGCAGTTCAGTTTCATCTGGACCTCAGTTTCCACATTTACGCCTTGTGTTCGAGCGGAATCTTTGATCAGTTTCCACGAGCTCAAGTGGTGATTGGGCACATGGGAGAAGGGTACGTGTTCACTCACTCTCGAGATATCTTATACGCTGCTAACGCTCATCTCCAGAATTCCATTCAACCTCTGGCGAGCCGACCATTGGTACAACAAGCCCGTCAAAAAGGCCACGAGGCCCTCCAAGCATGATTACAGTTACTATCTTAAGCACAATATCTCCATCACGACCTCGGGCAACTTCTCCACAGACGTGATGAAGTTTTGTGTCGAGCAATTGGGAGTTGATAGGTGTCTGTTTGCAATCGGTATGTCCCTTGGGCTTGATTGAGAACGACTCTGACCAAAGCTGACAGATTATCCGTACGATACCATCAAAGAAGCGCAGGACTGGTGGAAGGTTGCAGAGCTCCCCGAGGAACAAAAGCAGGCTGTGGGCAGGTCAAATGCAATCAAGCTGTTTAAGCTCCCGCTTGACCCATAATCTCCAGAGTAAAGAATAGATATAAGAGAGTCTCCCGCTTGCAGCACTTTTAATTCATCTCGAGGTATTCTTGCTTGAATCAAACTCCGTGGACACAAGCAAAGTCGGTATATCCTGGTCTTGTATGAAGCGATGCATCTCTTGGTGCCGCGCAGACCGCCTCCCTCGTTGCGCCATGGAACATTGGCCAGAGTTGTCATACTGCTATACCCTTCTGCCTATATAATAGTTTCCATCCACGAATGCTACATAATGAACAACGCGGGCTAATTTAATCATATTCCTTCTCCGGGCAAAGCAGCTTCAACCGTTGCGCAATGATCGGGCGTCTGACCTATCACGCGTTGAATTCGGAGCTGGCCGCCTCTGGGCGCAACCCTTGAACGCCAGTAAGCGGCGAAGTAATCGGCGACCTGGATATTGACAACGGCGATGCCCGATGAGATGCAAGATAAATAGGCGCTAATGCCAGCATTGAGAGGCAGCCAATACACATGGGCTAGCTTGCGGTGCCTTTACAACAGCATATAAGAGCAACACCGTTGCAACCAACACCTCGCTATTATACGATTTACGCCCATGTAGCTCCAGCATCCATCTCAATATCCCCAACAGTCACTTCAACCTCAGATATATCCCGCGAAAATGGTCAAGCTCTTCGCCCTCATCATCGCTTTGCAAGCCTCCTCCCCTCTCTTGCATCCGCCGCGGCATGTACAGATGGCCTCGTCTACTGCGGCTATAACCTTCTAAGGCGAGGTAAGGATCCTCTGGCCAGACTCAATTAATCTTGGCAATAGCCCTGTGCTAACCCTGGGGATGTAGGAGCCTACAAGGACGAGATTGTTGCCGAGCTTGAGAGAGTTGGAGATCCCACCGAGGAGCGTAATATCGACCATTCTACCTTTCTCTGCGGCGCAGGTGGTCATGGGTGGATTCGAATTATCAGCTATTGTGACAAGTATTGTAGCGATGGAGGTTCGGGAAAAGACGACTACTGCTAGATGAAACAGTAACAGAGAAATTGCTGATGGAAAGAAGACTACTGGGATTAAGTGTTGGTGGTACAAATTGAACCTCTATCAACACTACCATGGTCTGTCTCTTTTAAGGGCTACTGCTGTAGGGCTCCCCTCGGTGCGTGAGTTCGAAGTTCAAGAGCCACCAAGGACTTTTCATCAATATATAGAGGGCCTCCTCCAAGTAAAAATAGAAAGGCAAAAAGAGTCTCAGGCTGGCAAACAACATACAACAGCGGGGATTCGTTGGTCGTCACCGATCCAACTACTAATCCGCCCCTCACCGGCTTATACATGGGAGATCAGACGGGATCCTGAGTTTTCCAGTGGGTATGGTCGTATGTGATAGTGGAGGCGAGCCAGATGGATTATATACTTGGGTTGAATGGCATACAGAGGTGGAGTTTCATAGGAGGGGGGTAGGTAGACAGTCGGGATCCTAGAACTAAGCCATCAACACCACTCGAGATCGGCTGGTACCTGAGCAGTAAAGTGAAATATTCGAAAACAATGTACATAAATAATATCTTGTTAATCTAGCTTCAAAGCAGGAAGTGCCTTCTCAGCCGCCTCTCCATAACCAGGAGCCTGCATATCCTCATCCTTGACCGGCTCCCCAGTGATGGGATGTTGATAATGAAAGGGAACGACCCTCGTATCCGGCCACAGCATCTGCTGAGTCGACGGCATAATCTCGTCCGGGCCCGTGGGGTCCTCGGGAAATGTCATCTTGGGGAAAGGGACGAAACCAGACGTCTTCTTTGACCATCCCTCCTCGACATCTCCATGCCAGAATGGAAAGTATCGAAGACGCAGGATGCGCCACTTGCCGTCGGCTTCCTTGACATACTCATTCTCATAGATGCCTCCTTCGAACCACTGACAAAATCCCCGTGGATGCTTCTCTGCCTGGCTTATGTGGACACCGGCTTGCATCAAAGAGCGAAAGCGACCCTTGGCCCGAGCAACTATGCCGCCTGAGCCGGTAGTCGGTGTCTCGTACTCAACATCCACGATTCCCTGCATTTGGGGGTGATCAAGCAAGAAGCCGTGTACAGGACCGTTTCTTTGGACAAAGGACTTGGCGAATCGCTCGACATAGAGTCTCTTCACGCCTGCTTTGGTCAGATACCGCCCACCCAGAAACTGGACGTATGCCTCTGGGCTGGTGGAAAAGAGCTCTACCACCTACATACACACTCAGCAGGAGTTGGCAGAACTAATAAGAGAATACTCACCTCCTCATACAGACACTTGTCTAGGTAGTATCCATATTTGTACTGCAGCTTTCGAATTTCCTCTTGGTCTTGCAACCTCTTGTTAGCCAGCACCACCATTCAGGTCCAGCTGGAAACTCACCACTTAGCCGAGTAACCTCGCCCCGGAGGAGCTCTACGGTACGCTTCAGTTCGCTGAGTTCGTCGGCCATTGTGTTGATTGGTCAAAGGATAGGTAGAGTATAATAACTGAGTAGTAATTGTGTGGATTGGTAAAGTGTTTGTCACCAGTTTGAGGCTTGTTCTAATTCGCCAGGTGGAGGAATGGCTATTCATACAGATGCTTGGAAGGTGAGTTCCCCCTTGCCAAGATGTTACCCCGCGTTCGGTGTTATTGATGGATGCGGCAATTGAGGAGGCTATTTCCGTTGTCATCGGGTTGATGAAGCCGACGCGGAAGCTGGGGTCCGGGAGTATCAGCACTCCTCCTTGACAACTACGCCGCCACTTGGGCACTAATTCGGGTTCAAGGGTCGGTAAATTGTCTTCCATAATAGCGAAGGTCGTAACTGTTTGGGAGTTCAGATCACAACTCCCGTCTCTACATACTCATACTGACTGCCCCTCACTGTCCTTGGCCTCCAGCCTCCCCAAGTTGCCAAGGCAGCGGTTCGGTTGCAATCTTTGCCGGTCCAACGTCTCCATTCTGACCCCTCCGTTTCCCCCATTCTTCCATCTCTCGTTGGTCCACAAAATTTCCATGAAGTCCCATCCGAAGCCGAAGTGGTAGATGCACCACTGCGATTGGGCCCTGTGACAGGTTCAATGCGTCAAAGACGAGAATGTCGTTTCTTTGAACGTCCAGGTGGTTGAGAATGGCAACAAGATAGCCCTCTCCTTCAGCCTTCGATCCATCTTTGGGGATAAAGACAGGCTCTTGGAAGGTGCAAGTTGGGCCTGCGAAATAGACGTCTTTGATCTCTGTGTTCCAGTTGTAGTGTCCCAGGACATTCCATAGGCCACCAGCTGGTGGTCCACACCTTTGAATGTCGTAGGGGCGCGTTGAATCCATCTGTAGCTGCCAGAAGTGACTGTAGGGCTTGGTGAGGAAGCGTTCGTCTTGCTTTGAAAACTCGCCGTTTGTTCCATACTTCTTGAAGGGCGTTACTCTTGTGTTTGTCTCGCTCTTTGGGTCAAACACCCAACGAAAAGTGTCCGAAATCAACTTTTGTCGCGCCTTGGCTTGCATGGAATGAGGTCCAGCTGCTGCTTCTTCTGGGGGCCACCAAAAGAAGACGTTGCCGTCAGCTACCGTCAAGTCGCAGACTATGTGGCCATTTTCGTCCTCATACGCCCCGACAACATGTCCATGGAAGCCTGGTTCTGGTCAATATGAGTGAAAGATGGTACTATAGAACAGAGACACTGACCATTGTCTGCCCGTAGCCAGATAATGTCTTGGTCGCCTCTGCGAGGCACAATTCCGTAGTATTGATCTTCATTCGGATCCCATGCCCAATGATTGCCCCCTCTCTTCAGACGATCAAGCTCGCATTTCAGAGGAGTCATGGGCAAGATCAAATAGTTCTTGGTCAAGGCGGAATCGTGAATCATGCCGCAAAATGGAGCTTTGTACCAGCGTTCCTCTGTCATTTTCCCATGTTCAGGCTCAAAGGTCCAGACTGCAATGTCGCAAGAAGCATCGTGGCCGTTGCCTCCAGCTTCATATGCAAAGGCAACCATCTCCCCAGTGTCGGGGTCAATCTTGGGGTGCGCCGTGAAACACGGGGCTTTCATCTGGCCTTCAAAGTCGTAACGACCAAGGGTTTCGAGGGTGACAGGATCCATTGCATAAGGAGGTCCATCTTCTTTCGAAGCCAGGAGTGTCCCGCGCCAGTAATACACATTCGTGTTTGAAACAGTTCGAATGATTCCTTTGACCATTTCGTTATCAGTGTATGGATTGCGGTATCTCCCAAACATGGCCTTTCGATGTTTATCTTCGGCGTTGAATCTGTCGGTTCGCACATAACGTTGCTTGAAGTCGACATGGCCGTTGTGGAATTGGATTGCGCTGACCATGCCGTCGCCACTGAAGTTGACGTCTTCTTCATAGACTGGAGGAAACCTAGGATCGGGCTGGACACGAAAGAATGTGCCGTTGATGTCCTTGGGGACTTGGCCGGAAGCCTCGAGTTCCACCACATCACATTCGAGTCTGGAAGGCTGGAGAGCCCCTCGGAAAAAGGGGGTATCGGGATACTTGACGCCATCGCCAACTTTCAGTCCATCGACGTACCCAGCGTCAGATTCAGATACAGGTACGCATTGGGGGCTCGTGTTGTGCGTGGCCATGATGGCGAATGGGAATCAAATATCTTGGTGGAGTCGTAACACAGAATTATACGTATCTGAGAGACAGCAATTGTTTGAGATGGTTATATTTATCTCCATGATTACTGGTCTAACAGGTAAGCACTTTATCATGAGGAGTTTCTGACCCGGCACTCATATCGGTACCATCGGAGGTATGCTGGCGACATGTGTCATGTCATGCCACCAGGATTCAATCCCAGATCTTGGAGAAGCATAGGCAGTTGTTTGAAGAGGTTTTAGGATGCATGCTGGTCTTGAGTAACAAAGGCATCCTTGCAAGTTTCATTGATCTCTCTATACATCACATTGAGCTATCAATCATAGGTCACTAGGAGGCTGAGGGCGCTGGGGAGAAAAATCACTATCATAGAGTATCCGCTAAAGGAATAGAAGGTTCTGTATCAATTCAATAAACTGACTCTTCCTGCGCCGAGTCTACCACTCAGTAGCCGACACCGTGCAGGTCCCATAGCCTGCAAGTAGTCGAAACAATTACTTCTGCGCCTTGCCCTATACCTCGTCATGTCAAGCTCCTCCACAGCTCCGTATGGGCCAAAGGCCTGTATGGATGATTCTGGCCATGGATCGCCCCCGTACATGAATGTCAGCCACGACTGGCGCATCTCTTTCCCAACTGTATCAGCACCAGGGTTGAAGGAAAGATCCATCCCGCCAAATAAGAAGATGAGATCCACGGCGTGGTGGGCGCGACTGGATGCTTGCCACGGGTTGGCTTCATCTATTATATACTGGTAAACCCTCTTGTTGTTCATCTTGCGCCATCTTTCGCTGATCTCCAACGCGGGAACAGCGAATCTTGTGTCGTTGATAATGTCGAGGACTCCTAGTCTGGAAGGGACCGGCTGCTCAGGGCGAATGTGATAAAGCTCTTCAAGCTTGGAGGAGTCCTGGCAGCTACCGTGTATGATCTCAAGGATCTCTTTCGGGTCCAAAAGGTCAACGCCGCTCCGCCATATCGCAGACTAGGTAGGTCCGTCTTGTCAGCATGGGACAACACATTGCATCTCGTAACGATGAACTGACCTCATATTCCACATCGGATACCATCAGGGCGTCGACATTTTCAGTCCGGCTCTCCCAATCATTAAGGTCGGGCTCTTCCTGGAGCCACATAGAGGTCACTCCACAGTTGACCAGCCCCTGGACCAACGAATCTGCACTGCCATTGTGTATCGTGTCCCCTCTAGATTTCAATTCAGTTGCTATCCGTGTCAGAAGACTCTGACCAACATCTAATGGCTGGGGAGGTGATAGATGCAGAGAGCCTGATGCCAGGATGGCCTTTTGAACGTATTTCGGAGAATTCTTGGACAAGATGTGGGCGTGCACATAAATGGCTCCTGCGCTTTCACCAGCGAGCGTGATTTGTTCCTACAGACACCTTCAATGTTAGCAAGCAGGGTAATGAGCAAAGGGCCTGGATCACTGACCGGATCACCACCAAAGTCTCGAATGTTCTCTGATACCCATCGAAGAGCTAGCCTTTGGTCTTGGAGGGCGAGATTCCTTTCTCCCGCGCCATCGCCAAAGGCAAAAACGTTGAGACGGTAGTTGAAGGTGACAATGATGATGGGTTTATCGAGGTCGACTGAATCGGCCACAAATCTCGTGGGATCTCAAAGGACAAGTCAGCTCGCTACTTGGGCAAGATTGTGTCAAGAGATGTGCCCACCGCAAACAGGGTTTGCAGCTGATGCAAATGTCACACATTGCGAACCACCTGGAGCTGTGTCAACTCATAATTCAAGTCTCGGAACCAAAAGCCAATACCGTGAATCCATACAAGCACTGGCAGTAGCCCTTTGCCTTTGATGTCCACGCTTGTTGGGCGTGAGATGTTCAAGTTAAGACAGTCCAACTCATCTTCTTCAATTCTTGGAGTTGGCAGATTCCGTGGCAGACGAAGAAGATGACCGACGTCGAGAGGGGGCTGTGGGCATTGGGGACTGGACCACAGACGGCACAATTAGCTGAAACCATTCATGAACTGGTCGATATGCGCTAAATACCCAAACTTTGTTGCATCTATTTCCCTCGGGAGTGCAACATATTCTGGTCTGTGGAATCTTTTCGGAACACGGCCATATGGAATGCCTCGAAAATGCCAAATGGGTCGTCCAAACCGCTCATCTTGGACCCCTTGAACTGAGCTGAATGGTATCTGCAGTGTAACGGGGGAATTTGCCATCATGGAAGTGCAGATTCTGCAATACTGAAGCTGGACAATGAAACTCTCCAGGGCTTCTCTTAGTAGGCCGAAGGATGGAGTCGAGCGTTTGCCGAGGCCCCATGCGGTATTACGTGTTTTCTTGCTCGCCCGCTTACGCGCGATGCAGATCTTGCTGTCTCACCGTCTCGCTTAAACAAGGACTCCAAAGACGCCGAGGCAATTCCTCCAAGTGCCTTGCCGTCGTCTCAAACTCTAGAATCAAGTCCCATACATGATTCCTGTTTCATCAGATAAAACCCGATCCCTCTTTCCGTGCGTCAGCTGGTAAACCTCCAAGAATGCTCGGTCGGATGCAATCTACCGATGAATCTTCCAAACCACGCACCCCGCATTGTACCCCGCCCCTGGTGGATAATCTAATCTGACTGATTGAATGGTAAGCACGGCTCAATTTAGAAAGGATGCTAGTATATGAGGAGAGTAGGGTGACAATGTCACATCTCTGTTGCTGCTGCTTAAGGACACACACCAATCTACCCAAAAGACCGGATAAATAGCCTTCACCATGGCCGAAAAGCCCGACTATCAGAACATCTTTCACTGGGCCGAGACTCAGAAGGATGGCTCAATCCCCTCCTTTGCGACGAGAAAGAATGACCCTTACGAATATCTCGCCGGATTCAACAACATCTTTGAATCTGAAGCTATTCCCGGAACCATCCCACAAGGCCAGAACAGCCCCCGTGTGGTGAGATTTGGACTCTACGCCGAGCAAATCACAACCTCCTTTGGCGCGGCTCGACATGCCAACAAGAACTCATGGCTCTACCGAGCCCGGCCGGCAGTGGCACACCAAGGATTTGTAAGTTGACAGCAATTTCGAGATGATCATGGTGCTAATCTTCCTTGCGCCCAATATAGACAGATCTGCCACAAATTGAGGGAACTGAAAGCTGCTTCTTGCCTCTAAACCCCCGGGTCAAAGTCTCACCCACACAGCTCGCCTGGGTAAGTAATCTTCACGTTTTCTTGGAGACACTGAGCTAACTTGTACAGCTCCCCTTTGACATTGTGGACGGCGCCGATTTCGTGTCTGGACTTCGCACTATTGCTGGCTCCGGCGATCCCACCCTGAGGGAAGGCCTGGCCACACACACCTTCACCGCGACCAAGAGTATGGAGAACCGGGCTTTTGTCAACTCTGACGGAGACTACTTGATCGTCCCTCAGCAAGGTGCTCTGGACATCCAGACCGAGTTTGGACCTCTGTACGTTCAGCCAGGCGAGATCTGCGTCATCCAGCGCGGACAGCGGTTCAAGGTCTCTGTCGAGGGTCCGACCAGAGGCTACATCCTCGAGATTTGGGGGTCAAACTTTGAGCTTCCTGAACTTGGACCCCTCGGGTCTAACGGCATGGCCAACGCTCGGGATTTCCTCCATCCCAAGGCCAAGTACAACGTGACCCGCGATGATCCGTGGGAGATTATTTACAAGCTGGGTGGACAGTTCTTCAAGAGCACACAGAACCACTGCCCCTTTGATGTTGTTGCCTGGCATGGAAACTACGCGCCGTACAAGTACGACCTGACAAAGTTCATCAACGTTGGGTCCATCTCTGTTGATCACATCGACCCTTCCATCTTCTGCGTTCTGACGGCCAAGTCACGAGATGCACAGGCGCCTCTGTTGGATTTCTTGATCTTTAGTCCAAGATGGTTAGTCACTGACGTCCATGTTGCTGTCTCATATCAACTGCTAACCTGTCATCACTACCTAGGGACGTCGCCTCTCATACCTACAGGCCTCCCTACTACCACCGAAATGCCGCCTCAGAGCTGATGGGACTCATTTACGGCGAGTATGCGGGACGTTCCGACGAGTTCCAGCCTGGTGGCGTGTCCCTCGAGACGGGCTTTGTGCCTCACGGTGTGGCCTACGAGGTGAGTACCCAATGTCAGATGAAGTCCTGACTCGATATCTGACTGTTTCCAGGAATTCAAGGCTGCCTCGGCCCAGCCACCACCTGAGATGCAAATCTCCAAGGGCGCTATCGCATTCATGTTTGAGACGTGTCGCCAGTTCACGATAACTGATTGGGCGTGGAACAGTGACAAGAAGCATGAGCATGAGCCCAAGATGTGGGACAACTTGGTCGACAACTTTTCCTCTCACAAGGAAGAGATTGACCGGATACTAGGGGCTAAATAGTTTCGTATGATGATGCTTTTGTAGTCTAATTATAAGGAAGAATGTCTTGAAGTCCCAATAAATCCGTGAATAATTCCATCCCTTCCATCCTCCACTACTAACCTACCTCTGTACCCGGCACCTTTTGTCCTTGTCGGGCTCCGCGGGCGCGCCAATCGGCAGTGCAACGTTAGCGAGCCGTAGTGGGTGCTTCAGGGGATGCAGCCCGGCCCAATTAGCGGAGGCCTTTTAGCGGTGACAACGAGGAGAGCGAATACGAGGAAGATTAATTGTGGGCCGGGAGACGTCGTTCCGATGCCAACTTCATGGGCCGATTTCTGCTTGGCTTCCTTCACATGGAGGCAGAACAAAAACAGATCTATTCATCGAGAATAAGGTTTCCTTCTTTATCACCACCTCGATCAATTGTTCCCCCTTTGATGCCCCCAATCTTTCTCTTGCTGTGCAATTGATCCAGTGCCATTTCACGAAGCCCCAGCTTTGGCGCCGAAGGCCCGAAACCACCAGCGAGCTTGCGTTCTGCCGCCCACCATGACCGCCTACGAGTTCGGCGGCCCGTGAGTACAACCCCATCCTCTTCCCTAGTCTAGATATCTGACGTCAACTCGTGCCCAACAGGCCCGGTGCCACCGGTATCGTTTTTGGCCTTCCCGTGCTGATGAGCGTCCTCTTCCTGGGCTGCAACGACGTCTCGGGATGCCCGGCCCCTGCTCTCCTGGACCCCCGCACCCTGACCTGGCAAAAGCTGAAGGGCCAGATTCCTTGGCCAGAGGATGGCATCTGGGGCCTCTGTAGCTGGAAGGCTTCGGGCTGGCTAGCTGCCTACTATCTCCTGAGTCTCTTCCTCTACCGGGTGCTGCCGGCCAAGCAAGTCTACGGCACCAAGTTGCGCGAGTCTGGTCGTCCTCTTGAGTATCGGTTCAATGGTATGGCTCAATTGTTTGAATGTCATTTGCAGGTCAAGACTCACACCATATCTCAGCTTTCTACTCTACCGTTGTTCAATTGGCCGCCTGTGCTGTCGGTACCGTTATCTACGGAGCCGAGTTTCCCGTCTGGACCTTCATCACCGACAACTACCTGCAGATCCTCAACGCAAACATCATCCTGTCCTACGTCATCTCCATCTACGTATACGTAGACAGCTTCAACGTCAAGAAGGGCAACTCAGAAATGCGGGAGCTAGCCAAGGGCGGACACACCGGCAATCTCATATATGACTTCTTTATTGGTCGTGAGCTCAACCCCCGCATCACCTTCTCCTTCTTTGGAGAAGTCGACCTCAAGGCATGGCTGGAGATGCGTCCTGGTCTTACCGGGTGGGTGTTGCTGGATCTCGCCTACATTGCCAAACAGTATCGCACCTATGGATACGTTTCCGATAGCATCCTCGTCATCGCCCTCGTTCAGTCTTACTACGTCCTCGAGGGCCAATACGCCGAGTCTGGTCTCCTGGGCATGATGGACATCACCACCGACGGCCTGGGCTTCATGCTGAACTTTGGCGATATTGTCTGGGTCCCCTTCCTCTATTCCACTCAGTGCCGTTACCTCTCTGTCTACCCAGTTCACCTGGGATGGGCCAATTTTGGCGTCATCGCCACCGTCTTTTCCGTTGGATTGTACATCTTCCGAGCGTCCAATTCACAGAAGAACCTCTTCCGCACCAATCCCGACCACCCGGCCTTTGCCAACATGACCTACATCCAGACCAAGAGAGGTACCAGGTTGCTCACTGGTGGTTGGTGGGGCATGGCCCGTCACATCAACTACTTTGGCGACTGGCTGCAGTCTCTGCCTTTCTGCTTGCCCACTGGAATCGCTGGCTATGTCATTCTTCCAGCCGGGAGTGCTCTGACGGGTGTTGGCATCACCAAGATGCTTGACGGCAGAGTTGTGGCCCAGGATGGCGCGGCGGGATGGGGAATGTTCTTCACCTACTTTTACTCAGCCTGGTTCGCTTTCATGCTCATCCATCGTGAGGGTAGAGACGATGCTGCATGTGCAGAGAAGTATGGGGCTGACTGGGTCCAGTACAAGAAGACTGTTAAGTGGAGGATTCTGCCTGGAGTGTACTAGACTTGCCATCGCATGTATGATACTACATAGTTACCGGCAAAACAAAGATGCGAAATGAAGCAAGCTTGGACGCTGTGGCGCATCAGGCTTTCCTCTTGGAAGCTGCTCTACACAATAACCGAGTCAAGTGGCGTCTGCGATCAATCGTGGGTTGTTGTTCTTTTGGCAATATATGAGAGTGTTGATCGTGTTGAGCGAGAGGCTCGCAGCATTTGAGTCAACTCACGTCTGTGCTTAGCAATGCCGGCGTTGCATCCCTGGTGATCAAAAGTGGAAAATGGGGCCGTGAAGCGACTGATTGGAGGTTGGAGCCAGAGCTGACATGAAGGGTCGCGATATACAACCAAAACGGTTTAAAGGATCGCTGCACAGCATGATGACGCCAAGCTGAAGAACCAACACTCTGGGTATTTATAAGCCCCCCATGGAAGCAAGCAACCCAAAAGGGGCACTTAAATCTTCCAACTTTGGCGACCTCGATCGATTATAAAGTACTTGCAGCACTCAGTTCGACATGCGACTCTCTTATCGAGCTTCGTTGCTCGCCACGCTCTTCTACACACTCGTTGTCGGCGACAAGAACTCGTGCCCAGTCACCAGCCAACATCTCAGCGATCCTCCATACGAAAACTTCTTTTTCTCAGACTGCAACGTCGACGCACAAGTCGTTGTCACCAGTCCCATACCAGGCAGCGACCTCTCCATTACTAGCCCACGGCTGATTGTCGCATGGCCTGCTGCAAACAGTGGAATATGCACCTTTTTTGAACCTCAGGATGGCGAAAAGGGTACCTTAGCCATCAAGCTTGTCAATTCTACCCTTGGACAACCTCTGGCTTCCGTCCATCAGGAGCATGACGAGTCCGACTACCCATTCGTTGGTGTTGAAGGTGTCTTGTCGTTCAACTCCTCCGCCAACCTGACACTGGCTATCCTTGGGAGCGTCAGGACCATTCGGGACTACACCGAAGGGGGTAACCTCAACCCGATCTTTCAAGACGCTGTCAAAGTCACCAAAGGGATCGATAATGCCGTTCAGTTCTCTCGTCTCTGGTTAGACAACACGACCACCACGACCCTGTCGTTGGAGCCTTGGGAGGACTCGGACGGCAAGATTGACGTCCACGGCAAGACAGTGGGCCTCGGGCCAGGGCTCTACCGCTTTTCTACCTCCTTTAACTATCCTCAGCTGGAGCAGCTGACTCCCCAGGAGGTTTTGAACGAGGAATCTCAATCTCTGATCGAGCAAGACCCTTCTCAAGTCCAATCCCTATCCTTCTTCTCGTACACGGAGAAGCTTCTCGCCGGCGGCTGGAGGTTCTTGACCTACTTTGGTCGAGACAGCATGATCGCTGCCCTCCTCTTGGAACCGGTGCTCAGCACCGGCAGCGGTTCCGCCATGGAAGCCGTCATTGGAGCCGTCTTGGAACGTATTAACCGTGAAGACGGCTCTGTATGCCACGAGGAGAGCATTGGTGATTATGCCACGTTTCTGAATCTGCAGAAAAACATTGCCTCGACTGATGCTGTTTTCGACTATCACATGGTCGATACGGATTACTTGCTACCTATTCTAATGGCGCGTTACTTCAATACCTCGTCAGATAGAGCCAAGCCGTTGCTGGACACCAAGGCTGGCAAGGTGGACGCCCAGAATCGAGGCTTGACCTGGAGAGATCTCAGCTACATCGGCGCAAAAAAGATCATGAAGGCCACCGAGGCCTTCGAAAGGGACCCATCGATCAAGAACTTGATCCAGCTCAAGGACAATGAGGCCACGGGACAATGGAGAGACTCACCCTCCGGTCTTGGAAATGCTCGGATTCCCTTTGATGTGAACTGCGCCCTGGTACCAGCAGCTCTGTATGCCATCTCTAGGCTGGCAGCCATACCAGGTGTTTATCCAGACAACGCCGATACCAAGGACTGGAATGCTGCTGCTGCCAAGCGGGCCAAGGTGTGGGAAGACAAGACGCTCCCTCTCTTCCAGCACAACATCACGACCGTCAAGGCTGCATCTCTCCTCAAAGATTATACGAGCAAGAATGACTTCTACGATGGTCCGGCTCATGAGGAGTCCCTTGACAAATATTCATCCGCTGGAAAGGTTGTCGATTATGCCCTCGCCATCAGAAGCGCCGAGTCACCGGACAAGATCCTTGTCACCCACACAGACACAGCATTCCGCCTCTTCCTACTCGACTCTGAAGATGACGAGCAGCTGACAACATTTATCAACGCCACTGCCAACGCCATCCTTCGACCATTCCCTGCTGGTCTGAGCACCCCGGTGGGAGCAGTTGTTGCAAACCCAGCCCTGTCGGGCGATGATGATCTGATCGGCACTTTCACTAATGCAGCGTACCATGGGGCCGTCATCTGGGGTTGGCAGCTGGCACTGATGGCCAAGGGCTTGGAAAGGCAACTGTTACGGTGCCCTACATCCCATGAGAAACGTGCCGCTTGCCTCGTTCGCTGCGCTCCCTCGTTCTGCCAGGATGAGGGAGTTTACAACGCTTTGAGGGATGCATACAACCATCTGTGGGATATCATTGAAACCAACTCGGACCAGTTGCAGTCTGAAGTGTGGAGCTGGACGTATAGCAAGGAAGGGGAGTACAGGTTCTCGCCCTTGGGCGCCCTGACCTCTGGAACCGAGAGCAACATTCGACAACTATGGAGTTTCAGCTTTTTGGCAGTGAAGAGGGACAGTGCCTTTCAGAAGAATGAGGGGGTATGGAGGTTGTACTGTTGTAACTAGATATTACTCGCCACCTTGCTTTATAGCACATGGACGTCTTATACCAAATGCAGATGCCATCACCATAGAGGGGCAAAACAAATACAAAGAAAGAAGCAAAGTTGCGCACTACCTACCGAATTGTCTAACTGACGTGATAATCCATTGAATCATTACAAGACGGATACCAAAAATTCGTTCCAGCGAAGGGTTTCCTAGGCACTCTCCTTTTCCAACGAGTCCAGCAGATCGACAACCTCATCCTCCCCAAATACGATCCGCCCTTCAAGATCGTACATCTTGATGCCCGAGTCACTCCGTCTAAAAATGAGCGTACCTCTCTGGTTCTCAACCTCGACAAACCCCCGAGTCGCATCTCCAAATCCGGGCTTGAGAGCATACAAGAATGCCGTCAAGTCTGACATGGGAGCTGTTCTGTCTGCGTAGTTCTTCTCTAGCGATACTTGACTTCTTGCCATCTTAAGGGGCTCCTCGCCACAGTTAAAGCCAAGACACCTCCTCTCCATTGTTGGGCCGCCTTCTTTTTTGAGGCCAACGAGAGAATACTGGACATTTTGTGCGCTATGCGATGGAACGACAACAAAGTCGGAGAAGTCGGCAAAGTGTCTCAAGACGAATTCCGCGGCCGAGGGGTTCAGGGCAATGTTGAACTGGTTTGGGAATAGGTTGAGAGCCAAGTCGCATGTTCCCTGCATGTCTGTCAGCAGATGTTTCTATATATGACCCTCAGTGTACTCACGATTTGTAGGTGGCATTTGACCTTGCTGGCGATGCCTTTGTTGTAGAATCGCTGAAGGATTCCGAGAGATGCACCACCGAGAAATAGCACGCTCTCAGCAGACTTGATGGTTTCACACAGTGAATCAAGCACGAGTCGCTTAACTGAATTTCCGCCGCTTCCGACTTGCTCCCCTGCAGTCTTTGTGCAGACTTTATACCACTCTCGGAGACTTTCAATTCGCTGATGCAGTGGCTCGTTCATGATCTCTTCGTAGCGAAGAAGCTCTTGTTCACTGCGAGCGACAAGCTCTTCTTGTCGGTGGAAGTAAAGATTCACTGGGTTGTGGACTTGGTCGAAGCCGTCAAGATCGACGAATACCTCGACGGGAGCGTTGAGCCAGTCGCTCAGAGCTGCTGCGTGATCCCATGCCACAAGGTCTCTGTGCAAGAATGCGTCCTCCTTGGGTCCATACGGAGGTTTGATGGCCAGACGAAGCTATTATGGGGATTCATGTCAGCTTTCAGGAGCACCATCAGCCAACAAAGCCCTCACTCACAGTTTCTTTGTCCTCTTCGCCCAGCCCTGGAATCCCCTGGACATCCTTCTCGGTCAAGAGACCCCCTAGAAGCACTTTGAAGGGCTTTCCATGATCGGGAAAATGCTTGGTGATGAGCGATAGACAACGACGCTGCTGGTCAGGCGACTTGGCCAAGCCAAATGCCACCTGACGAGGCTCAAAAACCCAGATGATGCGCGTATTGGAGTTTCTGGGCGTCGCTCTGATCACGGCTCTCGCGGCAGCCCAGTTATCAGAGTCGATGGAGTCATTGTAGAGGATAATGATCCGTTCCCCCATGGCTAAAGTATCAGCGTCTTGCTTTTTCTTTCTTTGCGATGGATGGCTGGCGCCGAGATGGAGTTGGAAGAGTCAAGATGCTTTATCTATCTGACAAGGACAGGGTGGGGGAAGTTGTGACATGGAATCCACCACGTGCGGGGCTGAGTAACCTGCACAGCCCAGTTAGTTAGTGGCTTAATAAGTGTGTGTGCTGCCTGCCTTGTAACTGATTTATTGCCCAGTGCTACCTAACTCGTTGTGCTTAATAACCCATAGTTAGTGAGAATCAGTGATTTAGAAAAAGGCTATGTTAATAAGTTTATCTCCAGTAAAAATGGAGAAAGTAACACTATCTCCCGCTGTGTCATACGTTTTGGCTCAAGGCTGAAATGGTAGGCTCTCTGCTGCCTGGGCAAGGCTCTGGGGCTGAATGGATAAAATGATGAAATTGTGCCTTGCCCAGCAAATCAAGTTTCAGCCTTGTCGTCTAGTCACATCTTGGGTGTCATCTTTCATGTCTTATACCCACCATAACTAGAATATCCTAGCATCAACCAATCTGAATCGTGCATTCTGGAACATCTATTGGATTCCAAGCCTCAAAAACTAACAGGCAGCTGGAGAGCCTCTGGTGACCAGAAGCCAGAACTCGAAAGGTGGAATGAGATATGACTACAGACCTCCACGTGAGCTAAAAGAGTCACGCCTGTCTAAAGCATCATCTGCTCCTTAAGCCTGGAACACCAACATCTGGTGACAAGTTTCGCGTGGGAGCACAAGGGTTCGTTTGCCGAGTGTAATTTGTGCTATGGAAATGCAGTCTCGACTTGGCCATGAACACAAAGCAGCCCATCTGTTCCCTATCCATCATACAAACGTCCATTTTGCCACTCACCCTCTCAGTCCAAGTAATAGCGGTCCAGCCCTTGCAAAAAGTCCAGATCAACATTAACAAAGCTCTTCCACAGATCAACTTCCCTCAGCCATGGCTTCGTCTGGATGGCAAACGTGACAGCAGTGCAATACTTGAGCAACTCGTCGGCATCCTTTCCCATGACGAGAATCAAATCGCCACGGCTCATCACATTGCCCTCAAACTGACCCTGTAGCAGCCCCAGCCTTTTCTGAGTCGTGTGGTGCGCGCTGAACTCGCTGCCACGCATGTCCTTGGGCACGAATTTCCACTCCCACGACCGACCAGCGCTGTCAAGGAAGCTGGTGCTCTGTCGGTTCTGCAAGCCGACCATCAGAGGGTAAAAGTGCGGAGCCGACCAGAGACGGAGGAGGGCAAACCGGGCACCTGAATGCGTCTCGGCAAAGCTCTTTGCCTTTGGCAGAATCTCTGGCCATTTATCCGGGGGGACGAAAGAAGGGGGGAAGACCATGGGGAAGTTGCCGTAGCGGTCTTCATAGTTGATGAAGAAATCCAGCTTATCAGGACGGTGAGGCTCCTTGTGAGCCGTGGCCATTCCGGCGACGACTTGCGAGTCGGCTTGCAGGTATGCCGGAGCAATAACTCCCGCTCGATACACTAGACTCTGTCAGTACATGCGCATAAAAGAGGGCGACCAAAGGGGGTTGACGAACAGTGAGCAACGATGGGACGGACTGCAAGACTCCAATCGAAGGGATACACATCCGCGTAGTAAGCCTTTGTGTCGAGGAATTCATTCCACTCGGTCCAGAATTTGGGGTCTCGGAACTTGTAGCTCGTTCGAGTTCTCCGATCAGGCAACGTCTTGCTTCGTTCCTTGGGGTCAAACAGAAGGGTGTTCCTGAAACTGTCGCACTGCTTGGGCTTGATGAACATGGTGACAAGCGTGGCAGCCTCTGCGTCTGGGAAGAACATGGCCACTGTTGCAAAGGCCCGGACTAGATCCTGGACGATGAAACCATGGGGCCAAGGAAACGCGGGGTCGTGGGTGTAGTCGTCGTAGTCTGCTCGCAGCCCGAGCCAGTCAATGATCTCGGCCAGGAACCAAACCCAATCAGTAGGACCGGCATGAGGAGTTGCGAGCATAGCGGTAATTCTCTCTTGAACCTCGTCCCACTTCTCGTTGCTTCCTGGTTCAAGGTCTCCCGCGTGGAATGACTCCTTGAATCCTGGCATGCCCTGTTAGCGTCACTGTCCAGGAGCTTGAATATCAGTTGACTCACCAAAGGATCTATCTCGTTCCATCGTTTCCATAGGGTCCGACAGGTTTAGTCGTTCGTCGAGGGTCAAGTTCTTCTGAATAGTAGACAGGCCAGTGCGCTTGAGGAGGTTGCGTTGTGCGTCCGAGGGCTTTTCTTTGCGAACTTGCTTGATGCCAGTCTCCCACACCTTGGGAATAGCCCAGATGCTGTCATTGTCGCGATCCTTGGCAGTACGGAGTGCCTTCATGGGATCTTTACCCTTGGTAAAGGCCGCCATTCCCTTTGCAAGGTGGTGGATAGCGCTGGGCAGGACACCGTCTTCGATGCGGCTGACGCCGTTTCTGATCTCCCGGAAGGGCACGCTTTGCTTGTTGGAGACCAGCTCGTCTGGAAACAAGACCTTGTCCTCGGCAACGTTGGCGTCGTTGTAGAACATGTAGGGCGACGTGTTCAGGTCAGCGCCGGTGCGGCAACTCACGCTGTGTCCCTTGATATCATACATCCTGAATTCGCTCCTCTCGTCCATGATGGTGTCCCAAAGACTCTGGGCCTTTTCGTCAGGCTTGATCAGACGAGTGCGCATCGTTTCCTTCTCCCTCGTCAGAGTATCCAAGAGCGGTCTCATGTGGAGATACACATCACGGGGATGTTTGATGCGCCATGCATTTCTCAGTTCCTATAGTGTTTTCGGTCAGCCACGAAAATGCCATGATGGAGAAAGACACGCACCGTGATGACAACGTTGTACATGTCCAGGGATGACTGGCAAGGGACAAAGTCCCAGATGAAGACGTCGTAGTAGTCATGGAACCCAAACCGCCATTCTCGCAGCATGTCAGTCATGTCAAAGTACGAAGGTCCCACCTCCAAGACGTTGCGCCATTCATTCTTGGAAGCCCTTCCAAGGCCCTGCTTCATGCGGTATGTCCAGAGTTGCTCCTCAGGAGGTGCAGTGATAACACGCCCAGTCTTGCCGTCTCGCACCATGATCAGCAGATCTCCCGTCCGCATCGATAGATACTGCAGAAAGCGGCGGGTGATGGGGTCGTTCCGCTTCATGTGCCCAACAATGATGTTTCGCGTCTCGACAATGTCGTGCTGGCGCCGATTTGAGCTTCGGCCGCCAACCTGGTTGTAGCGGCTGTGCTGCTGAGCCTCAAGATCGACAAAGTAAGGAAAGAAGCCCAGCTCTTGAAGTTGCTGGATGAGCCGGTTGTTGCCCCAAGAGACCCAGTTCGAAGCCGGGAAATACTGCCACAGGGTGAGGAGGTTCAGATCTGAGAACTCGGCCCAGTTTCGACAGAGCTGGATGGCGTGCTTGAGATCGCAGTCCTTTGCCATGACCGAGAAATGGAGCCAGCCGTCTCGGGACATGGCCTTCTCGCTGGCGTGGTTCCAGATGCTTTTGCCACAGATGGTAACCTTGGTCTTTTTCGGCTTGGACTTGACCTTTTTCTTCAACAGCTTCTGTTTTTCTAGTTTAGTAATAAAGTTTTGGCGTAGCCAGTCCTGGGTATGGAGATGACGATAACGGCTGTCGTCGTTGAGAAGTTCTTCAAAGGTTTCTTCATCCTCATCATCTTCGTCGGTAGCCTCTACCGGATCCTCTTCCGCTTCATCACCACGGGCAAAGTCTGCACAAGCATCTCGAATGTCTTGCAGAGTAGGCTCTTCGACCTTCAAGCAGAGATCTCGCAGATCCAATTCGGCAACCTGAGGGTCATTGAGAAACTCCTCAACACTGTTGGCACGGAGTGCAGAAGGCAGCATGGAGGCTTGTCTGAGTAGCAGGCGGCAAAACAGCAGCAGCTTGATCTGTCTGATGTCACCGACGAGTGATTCCACCTCATCGTCCGTCATCGGCGCCGTCTTCTCGTGGGTCTCGAGAGGGTTCTCCAGTGTGCCGACGATCTGGAAGCCCCAGACGTTGTCGTAGTTCTTCTTGACACCTTGGCTCAGCCGCGTCCGCATCTCCTCTTCGGTCTCGATATTGTTCCTGTCGGGCTCCTGTAGATCAGCGGCGGCACCAGCTTGGCTGTTCTTCTGCATTGCCAAGAGCCTCACCTGGCCCGTGTGGGCCGTGCCGGATGGGTTCGCGGAGCTGCTACCGCCAGCTTTGAGGTTGGCCTTGGCCTTTGCTTTTTTCTTGGACTTCTTGGAGGGTGTCTCGGGCTCGGGGGGTGGGGATTCGGAAGGCAAAGGCTCAAGAGGAGGAAGCTCCTCCTCAACGTCCAACATGTCCAACCAGAGGAAATTCTTGATCAAGTCGATGTAACGGTTCCGCTTGTCGTGCCCCATGTCTTCGATGGGGTCCCAGGCTTCGTCGTCTTCTCCCTCATCTGCCGACAGCGACATGCGCTCCCTGTACGCATCCTCGAGGTACGCGTCTTGACGCTTCTGTTCCTCCTTTTGTCGCATCCGCTCGAGTCTAGCCTGCAACTTCTTCATGTGACGCCTGAACAGGGCAGCTTCCTGTTTCACCTTCTTCTGCTCCTTGTCGCAATTCGCTTCCTCCTCCTCTTGGGCCTTGCGAACCCAAGCGAACCATTGCTCTTTCTGGTACAAGACTTGAGTGGTTCGCTTCTCAAGTTTCTGCATGGCCTTGAGGACGATGTGGCGCTGGCTGATGAGCTTGTCAATGTACGCCTGGTGACCATAGTCGACATGGAGGGAGTAAAAGTGCTTGTGGTGAAGCTTGCGTGCGTCGATGACGTTGCCGAGCAAGACATATTTGTCGAAGAGATGAGAGTGTACATCTCGAAGGGTCTTCTCTTCCTGGATCGTCTCGAAGGTGTCGTTGGCCAGGGGGGCTGGAGCGTTCTTGAGATATGCGGGGGCCTCGTCGTCCAGGGCATCCAGGCGGGCGTTGCGTCGCTTATAGCCCATGTAGAGACCATGAACTTGCTTGGAGTGGAATCCGCAGAAAAGGCCACTGGCGTGAGTAGCCTCATTCTTGCATCTCTGATCATCAGAGAGCTGCAGAGCCTGTTGGTCGTCAGTCCAGCATCCTTGACCTCTCAGAATCCCAGTCTCACCTGGCATTGCCCTTGATCTGAGGCCATGATGGCTGGAGTCTGCGAACAATGACTAAAACGCTTTGGCCTTTGATCACTGTCCCCAATTCGGCCCGAGCTGTTGGCTTGAGTCGCGCTTGAGACGGATGCAATCGCGTCGTTGCTCGGGCTGTCTCTGACGCGCTTGCCTGGTATTTCATGACGTCATAATTTCTCGCTTGTGAGCCCCGCTTGTGGATAGTGGGCCATCTCTGCCGACATTATTCCGAGCCGCGGCTTAACCGCGATCAAAAGTACGTACCTCACCAGGTACCCACTTTATCTATCTGGGGGTACCCTACAGTGTGACAGGATTTCGTCTCATCTCACGCTTCAAGGGACTTCATCTTTACCCTCACTTCATGGGAAGGCGATAAATCAAGCCTTAACGGTTCAAGTGATAATAGTTCCAGTTAATTCCAAGCTGAGAGGAAGCGAATTCTAAAATCAAGGTAAAGCGCGCATCGAATGGCGTAGTGCTGACATTTGGATGATCACATCAGTTGTTGAACCACTGATCCTTAAGCACGCCCTTCCAATGACTTCATGACGTGGGCCGCGAGACTTTCATATAAAGAGACACATGTCAGCTTTTCAAGAGGAGGCCTCAAGTTCAGGTAAAATCTCACACTACCTACCTCTTTGACAACAACTTCAAGGTTGTCAGCTCAACTTCGGTGGCCCGCGAGCCAGAGCAACGGGCGAGAGAGGCCCTGGAATACCTCGATAACAATGTTGATGTAATCATGGTACACTTAGATGTGGATGCCATTAATCCGCAGATGTTTCCACTGGCAAACGTCCCCAATTTCACCGGCGTCAAGTTTGACGAGATGATGCGGGCACTGAAGGTGTTTTTGGCTAGTGAAAAGGTTGGCGGACTGACGGTTGCCGAAGTCAATCCAGATCACGATCCTGGGTTGGAGATGGTGGAAAAGCTGACTGAACAGATAGTTGGAATGTTGGCGTCGAGAGGTGGAAAAGAGTAGGATTTGGAGGTTGAAGTGATGGAGAAAAGATTCAACGTGGGGGAGAATAAATATAGAATTATTAACTTGAGGTGGTGAGAGTCGACTGAGCCTTGAGGCAATCTGGTTCGTGGTACGGGCTCCTGTTGCTTGAACTTCCCGGATTCCACAAGGGTACATGCGCCGAACGCCTGGATTCATAAAAATACAACACTGGCCCATGATCGACCCTGGAAAGCCCCTGGTAGTACAGGTAATCTAACGGCGAGAAGACGCTGTCATATCCTTTCGCTCTTTGCCTTGTCTTCTTCCATACTTTGCAAGGCTGACCCTTGTCGCGATGGGTCGTCCGGCGGTCAGATAATAAGATCTGCCGGTATCCGGATACAGAGTCCGGAGGTTAAGAAATGGCCGGCCGGGACGGAGGCCAAAAGTCCAAGCTCTTGATTGGTTTGTTCGGAAGTTATTGATGCTGATTGGCCAACCTCGCGCCGAATGAGTAACATTCCCCGACGATCTCGTGCGGAGCGGCAAGTATATCTATCGCGTCCCGCCGTGTCAATGTTTTGCAATTCTTCAACCTCCCCTCGAAACATTCCATTTAAGTCATTTCTTCCCTTCTAGACGTGGCCATTAAATCCACGGCAAAAAAATCTATCATCACTATGTCTGAAGACATCGAAACCAGCTTCCAGGCCGCCATCGACTCCGGCAAGATCAATGGCGCCGTGCTTTGTGCCACCAACGCCAAAGGAGACTTTGTGTATAACAATGCACTTGGGCAACGTACTCTTCTCTCCGGAGAGAAGCGCC
>JABFEX010000705.1:0-36133 GCA_013623515.1 Fusarium illudens | reverse complement strand
CTCCGCCCCCACACCCTCCTCCTCTCCAAGCCCACCGCCCTCATCTTCTGCCTCTACGGCGGAACCTACCTCACCGCCAACGCCGTCGACACCACCACTTCCACCCTCTCCAACCGCCCCGCATCCTCCGTCACGGCGGGGACCACAAAGTTCGCCGCCTCGAGCGCAGCAAACATCGGCGTCTGCATCTACAAGGACCAGGTCTTTGTACGCATGTTTGGTCCCCCTGGTGTGACGCCGCGTCCTGTGCCGATGGCTTCTTACGGCTTGTTTGCGCTCCGGGACTGCCTCACCATCTTTGCCTCGTTCAACGTTCCGCCCTTGCTAGGTCCTTATCTTGACCAGCGCTTCACCGACGAGGTGAGGAAGCGCGTGTCGGGTCTGTATGCGGCCCAGTTCGCGGCCCCGGCCTTGGTGCAGTTCATCTCGACCCCGATGCACCTCCTCGGCCTCGACCTGTACAACCGCCCGGCCTCGGGACCCGCCGGCGCCGTCGTCACGCTCCGCGACCGCTGGGACCTCATCCGCCGCAACTGGCTCATCAGCTCCGTCGCGCGCATATGCCGAATCGTTCCTGCTTTTGGTGTCGGTGGTGTCGTCAACATGAAGGTGCGCAAGAACTTGATGGGCAAGCTAGAGTAGGCTGCCTTTACGAAAAGAAAAAATGCATGATAGCGAGAGAGAGAAGGAAAGAAGTACATTCGTCTCGAGGACCTAGAGTACAGAGTCCTCTTCGACTTGGCCGTGTTTTTGGCGTTTCGCGTTTTGTTGTCATGGCTGCGTTGCTTATACGCGCCCACTGGGATGATGGTAATGATCAAGAGATGACCATGGAAAAGATGACCATGAAAGAGAATAAACAAGGGCCAGCTACCTGCAATTAGATTTCAAAGGCATAACTAGACTTGTAGGCAAACTTCTATATAGAAACAGTTCAGAGCAAGAGACCACAGCTCTCTCTGGCTCATATCAATCAAGGTATTGTCTGCTCAGACCCGCTACAACTCATCGCCAACCCTCATCACTCATCACTCACTCATTCGTATACAACAAGCCACGACTTGGAGAAACCATTGTATCGTCACACGAGGTCGCTTTCATTCATCACGCATCGGCTGCGCTCATCCTCCCCCAAATGCCTCTACCGTATCTCCTCTACACTACATGCATATCCGCGCTCATATCCCTCAATCCTCGCATTTAACCTCCCCCGTCATGCCTTTCCTCCCCACAACTCATCGACTATTGCCTGAGTTTTTAGAACCAGCTCCATCTCGCACTGCCCGCAGCAGCCGCGGCCAGTCAGTCTTATTTCCTCCGCAAACGCCCCTCTCCAGGCCCCAGCCGCCCCCGGTGAGGAAGCATAGAATAGAATCGAAGTAAAAAGAGAAAGGAAAACACTGAGCTCAGTCATGTGATATCAAAATAGGTTCCAAGGACCTGGACCTGGACCTGCCAACCGGCAGTGTCTCAGAGAAAAGGGCTGTTTGTCCGCAAGAGGACAGGATGAAAAAGAAAATGGGGAGATTGATATCTCCATCGAAGTGACAACGATCGTCTGGTACGCCGAGCCATGACTCATTGCATCGTCCAGCTACTAAAATGGTATCAAAGAAGCATTAACTTCCTCGCCGACGTGTCGTCATAAAGCCGCAAAGGCCAAAGAAAAGGGGGCGTCGTCCGTCGGGGACTCGTCAAAATCTGCGGATCCATCCACCAAGGGGAGGGGAGTCCCTAGTTATCGAGGCGGCGGGTCTGCGCTGTCTGGCTGTCTGTCGGGCGAGGTTTCGAGAAACGGGAATATACCAGGCGGTCGAACTTCCACCTCCATGTTGAGTCTGGCTCTCAACATGAATCCGGCATGCAGGAATGCAACCAAGCTGAAACGCCTTTGGCGTCATCCCCAACTAGCCATCTCGCACCTCCACATAGAGCAGTAGCTTCTCGTTTCGCTGAAGAGCAATGTCGAGATCGTTATCGTCAATCATGCTTGGCTTCTCACCCGTCGCCTCGTCCTTATAAAACAATTGGATCGGGTCACCCGCCGGCACCTTAAGTCGGTCGCAGACCTTATCACACAGTTGCTGGAATGAAATGTCGGTGGGCACCCGGATCGCAATTAGGTCCCCGTTGAAGTACATCTTAACCTTCATCGCCGACGCTGGCTGCTGAGGCGCGTGTTGCATGCTCGGCGTCAGAGATGTCTGCGAGGGCTGCGACAGTGATGACGTTTGCCGTTGCATTCCAGGGGGACCATTGCCCATCTGATGCGCGGGTGCCGCTGACAGTCCCCCGTACCCGCCACCGTTGAGATTGCTTTGGGATGCTTGCCTCGAAGTGACAGCTGGGGACTCGGTCGACGACGGTTGAGACGCTTGCGAAAGACGGTACTCCTCTCCATCAGCTCCAGCCTCGATCTCGTAATCTCCTTCCCGGGGCGCAAAGAATTGCTTCACCAGGTTACATCCCGAGATGTACTGGGGCTGGCTGAGTAGGTTCTTAACATAAGCATCCAGGTTATGGAGTCGTCCTTCGGTGATTGCGTCCGTCACGTAGTTAACGGGTCCGGGCATGTACGGCAGCGTGCGCTTTTGTGTTCCCGTGTTACCAGCCTCGGCAGGAAACTCGGTGAGGAGAGCGATCTGGAAATCGTAAAAGTCCTCATAATAGCGTGACAACTCCCATTGTCGGCCGTCCTCCAGCATCGCCTCAATCACGAACCAATACTTATCTTCGGCAAAGCAGTATCGTGGTATCCGTGCTTCGAGTGGTGCCTGAAGTGGAGCGGCGGGTTTCGGGACGTAATGGTTTTGTTGAGCTTGCTGGGAGGCTCGGGCCTGGTTGGCAAATCCTGCCTGTTAATGGGTTAGTTCGTGACTCGATTGAGAGGTTGCTGGCATCGAAGCACTTACCGATCCATTCTGGGAGCTCTGTCGGCCGTGCTGTTGGAGACTCATGCGCTCCATGCCCTGCTCGATGGGCTGCCCAGGTTGTCCGGGGTTGCCGCCCTCAAACTTGCCCAGAGTGATGCTGCTGTTCTTATACTCGGCGGCCATCTTCTTCCACTCTTCCACTTTGGGGACACCAGCGCGCTTGATAGCCTCAGACGGGTTCACAATCGCCTTGTCGCTTGCCATATCCCGAATCTCGACGAAGGAGACGGGGATCAGTCCAGGACCACCCAACCGACCGATCGGCTTGGCCACAAACCATTCCGGGTTCGACTGCGCAATGACGATAATGGCCTCACCAGCCTTGGCCTCCAACTCATCTGCCCTCTCCGCAGCAAAGTCGTACATGACAATTCCGTAGACCATAGCTCCTGATTTGCCACCCGACTTGGAACTGCGGTGATTTGGAGGCATGGAGGCCGCCGGCACAGGCTGCGCGGCGGGCAGTGCTGCAGGCTGCATCGCGGGAGCTTCGCTGTATCCGGAATCGTGGTCGGGGTTCTTTGTCGGCATAGGAGGCTGGCCTCCGTCGGATTGCGCACTGTCGCGCTCGGTGCGGCCAAGAGCCTGGAAAAAGGTGACGGGGACAAGGCCGCGCGCGTCGGGAAGGGCTGGGTTGCAAGCCTCGTACCAGTCCTGATCGTTCTCACGTCCGATAACGTGGAAGAAGTCGCCTCTCGAGAAGCCAAGTTCCTGGCTCGATCGTGCTTCGTAGTCGTAGAGCGCTCGAATTACCTGCGATTAGGTTGGGCATCAGCGCCTGAACTCAATGGTTTACGGTTGCCGTGGGGGATCATGGCGGGGCTGGATGTGGCTAAGCGTCATGGGGAAAACGGGCGAGACATTCGATATTCGCAAGGTCGGGCACAGATGTGAGATGCGAGGGGGCTGGAGGAACCAACCTTCTTAGGAGGGACAATAGCGACGGCCGATTTAGGAGCGATGGCTCCCTTATCCTTCTCGCCTTTGATCGATCTTCGAAGAGCCTGTACCAAGCGCATGGCGGTTAGCGTCGAGCCTTTGCTATTACTGAGTCGCCAGAGAGAGACTGGCGCGAATGACGACGGCAAAGGAAGAGGTAGCTCAAGGCGGTTGGCGGGGGAGGGGACGGAGGCAGGAGGGCAGAGTCAGTGAGGAAGGTGCCTTGCAAGGCAGAGGGGGGACTGGAGGAAGGAGCGACGGCATGGAAGGCATCCAGGGCAGGGCAGTAAAAAGCAAGGGATGGATTTTGGGCAGGAGCGACCAAAGGGGCGATGACGAACCTTCATGATTGTGTAACTGGGTGCCTCCCGGGCAGTTGCGAGTTGGGAAGTTGTCGGAGGCGGAGGTTGGAAAAAAGGACCAGAATCGCGAGACCACCTGCAGCAGTTGGGCAGAGCAGGCGGGCTACCTTAAGCTGGTGCTACCACTGGGCACTTGTAAGAGGGACGCACGCACTGGGAGAGCAGAGCCCGGGGGGGGGCTGCAAAATACCTTACCACTAGGCCCAGCTGAGCGCAGCGGCACCGTTGGCGGCTGGCGCAAGGTATGGGTACAGGAGGCAACGCAAGGCAGGGTACCTTACAGTGAGTGACTGGGGTCGCACGCGCACACGCACACACACACACACACGCCGCCGTGAGGCACGCACGCCAGGGGGGGGCGAGGAAAAAAAAGAGAAGCTGGTGCCCAGAAAGAGACCAGGAGTTGAGAAGTGCAAAGTGGAGCGATGGAGCCCCCAGCGCGCAACGGCGGGATATGGAAGCGACCGTGGAAAGAGTTGGGAGGGGGTGGGGACCGGCGATGGAAGGGGAAAAAAAAGATGTGACAGTTGGAGAAGTAAAAAAAAGTGATGGTGGGAGAAATGAGGGACCGATGTGAGTAATGTCGTGAAATGCCGAAAAGTTGTTTTCGCTCCTCCGCAATCAACAAATGACCAACAAGTCCACGCTATTGTCGTTTGGCGCTTTCTTCCAGTCGCTCGCTCGATTCGTCGTCCTTGGAAACAATACCGCAGTTGAATTCCGTGGTGGCTGTTCGGCCAGAACGCTCGCGGTGTACGCCTTGCCGCTTTATCGAATCAACAATAATGTTTCCAGCGCCTTGTCGAGTGCACGAGGCGCGGGGAGGGGGGGATTGAAAGAGGAGAATTGAAAGAAAGAAAAAGAGAGGCAAAGTTTCAATGGATCGTGTCAATAATTAGATAGGCGGCTGAAGCGCAAATCTTCCCCGGGAGCCACGCAGTCGAGTCGAGAGCCGGCGGTGGGGTGATGATTGATGGATGGATGGAGGGGTTTCCCGTTCGTTTTGTTTTGTTTGCGCCCGCCAGCGGCGTCTAGAAAGATAGCGGCAGCCGAGTAAGTTGTCGCTGTTGAGGAGAAAGGGCCCTTCGAAGATGATGACAAAAAAAGAAGAAAGAATGAGACGGAGAAACTGGAGGGGGGAGGGGGTGAAAGCGAAGGAGGAGGAAGAGAAGATGGATGTGGAGGTGAAGGGAAAAAAGGACAATAAGATGAGGAGTCTAGACGGGGAATGAATGGATGGTGGTCAGTGGCCCATGGCACTCGTCGGCGGTTCCAATCAGCGGCTCCAGGCGATGGGTTGGCGAGCGCAACAGCTAACAACGAGCAAGGGTCGCGGGGAGGAGAGAGCTCAGCAAAGCAAAGCAAATGCACTGCAGCAGCATATGGACACCAACAGGACAAGCAAAGCCTATGGCGTCTATCATGGGAGGACTAACAGCGTAAGCCCTGGGGGGGCCAAGCCAACGAGAAGCTTGTCGACCGTTGGAAGCCATTAGACTCGTAGCTTGGAGCTCAACTTCAGCCCGTCTTGGCTAGGACCTCTGATCGTAGGGCGGCGTCGGTTGGTCCGGGCTTGACCTTTGACTACACCATTGCGGGCGAGCCACAGAGGACAAACTCTACGGGGGAGAAAGATCATGAGGTGCTCGCTCGACCTTGAGGGCATTCACTGTCTATCTGTCTGTCTCTACAGGTGCATACATACGTACGTAGTAGTGCCCCTCATAGGTAGCGACGCAGAAAACATGGGATGACATCCAGCGACCTTGCCCAATCGTCTCGGGCCAGCCGGTTCGACCTGGGCCCCTCGTCCCATTCTTGGGTCGCCCATCCCGGGTCATGGGGTGCGGGCAAATTAGCCAGGGAGGGTTGGTGGATTTTTTTGACCTCTCCATCTTGCATCCATGATTCCGGAATACCACAGTCTCTTGTCTAGGTTGTCTCTCTCTCTCGCAGCCCAGCCCAGCCCAACCAAAGCCGCTAATCAAACGCTTGTGCTCGTCGAGAAATTTCCGGCCAGAAGAACAGACGAACCCACGACGCGCAGGGATCTGCAAGACGCCAGGGGGGGGCCACCATCCATGCATGGCATTGCATAGAGGTCTGTCATTGCATCAAGAGAGAGTCTGTCAGAGGTTTGTTACGAGCTAAGTTAGTTAATCCAGATGACAGACAGACGGCAAGGCCTTCTCCAAACACGGCACATGATATCCAAAACTCCCTCTCATGTGCATCATCGACAAAGGCCCCTGCATGGAGATCCCGTCCTTCAAAGACCATGACGTCGCTCAAATTCCAGTCTCGCCTCTGCCCGTCAAAGACGCACAACACACCTCGCATCAAGACACAGCCACCTGACGCCTGTTGCGGTGTCTAATGCGACCAACAGCAGCCGCACGCGGTTAAAAAAGAGCCAGCTCAGCGCAGGCGGGCAGGCAGGCAGGCCCCCTCCGAGCAAGCCCAAAAGGTAAAAGAAAAGCCCTCGCCGAGACATTTGGCTCAATGGCACCACAGTGAGGTTACGTTCCAGAAGTCGGTCGACAAGTTTCTTCTCATGCCGACATATGCCGTCTTATTATTCCTATGTCGCGTGTCTCTTTTACCTCATGCCCTTCCTAGGCGACATGGTGATCCTCACAGCAGCTTGCTGCTACACGCTGGGAAATCGACTCTATTACGACATGGCTCAATGCCTTCATCTCGCATCCTGGCCCGTTCCATCGATCAGGTCGATCCATCCCCTGTCCAGTCTATGCCACCGGAAGCGTCCCCCGCTGAACATGGAAGGACGCCGTCTCCTCTGCGGATACCGCTGTCCTGGGATTTAGTCTACGAGCGTCAATCTCCCGTCTCGTGTCTTTGACGGGCTCCTTCCATCATGAATGTCCGTAAACTACGGAGTAAATAGCCTTCACACCTCCAAGCAGACTTGGTTGCCTCCCATTGGGACTCTAAAACACTGGCCTCCCACCTGCGACCATTGTTCTTTTATGCGCCGCGTAGACGCCCAGCTTCGAGACCCAATGTGCATCTTGCAAAAGCCCGACTTTGAACATTTGCCCATTCACGCTCAGAAAACCCCCATGTTCAACTCATCCCATCCCATCGCAGGCCCCCTTTACCGAGACAGTTCGCGAACCCGCTAATCCCGCTCCCTATCCCGACGCTGCGGGACTCCCTGCTGAAGAGGCCTTTCCCACTCTGGGCACTTGACCTCGTGGCCCAAGACAAGACCTCAGTTTCCTCCGCAGGGGGGTGTTCGCCGTTCCCAGTCTCCCGGAGCACGGGGTCCCAATCGAGAAGGGACTTTTCCTCAATGCCAATTTAACCACCACGTTGTTGTTACAAAGAGCAATCGTGGGTAGCCCTCATTCATGCGCCCTCATGCGCACACTCGATACCCGGGCACTTGCTTTGCCGTATACTTGAAACCAGTTCCGCCATGTCGCTTTAATATGCGTAAGTAAGCATCCGTTCTTGTCCCGTGGTAGAGTGTCGCAACCGTCTCAATGCTTGGGCGAGCCAGGCGTTCACAGCTTGTATCAAGTATATATATATGAACCGCTTGGAAAATATCAAAAAGGATATCCACATTCGTAGATTCGTAAATATAAGTTAACATGATGTGAAATTCCAATGCTAAAAAGTGCAAAAAGAGAATGTCCTCCCGCATCAGCTGCCCCGGACAAGGTCGTCCTGCTGGAGTCCTGGCAGAAGGGGCACTACCAATACCCCTACCCAGTAATGTTGTCACAATACGAGTCCTTCGACTCGCGGGCCCATTTCGCAGGGCCCTGTGTGTGTCGTGGCTAGTAACCAAAATCCGGCCACTAGGGCACGAAGATTGCCCTCCTGTTCTCGAGGGCGACACGGTGGATTTGCATAAAATGCATCGGTAGTTTATTTTACCAGGACTCGAACAGACGCAGTCCGGAGACTGCGGCACGTGTCAAACGCGGTATAGCCCAACCTTTACCAGCTGAGGCAGCGAGCTAGGTGAACATTCTCTGCGAAGATGGGCAAATATTTCGACTATAAACCCCGTGACGACAGTACACCAGTCTCAAGGTCTTAAGTGCTGGGGCTTGATGGCCTTCTACTCGTCGGTCATGAAATAGCTCATCAAAGATCAAGCGGTGATAATCCAATTAAAAAAGTCAATAAAGAATCAATTGCTATCAACCTGGAATAACTGAACCATGACTCCATGAAACGCCACACTCTGCAACCAATTCTGCCTGCGCATGATTGTGGCCAGTGTACAACAAGCAAGCTGCTGGCATCAAGAAACAAATGCCGTCAATCTCGGTCAGTTGTTGTCCACCAGTCCCAGACATGCCGGCCGGGTTTAGCTCTCAGTTTTGTTCCGTCGCGTATGCAATCCATCCCATCGTGTCTAAAATGCCCCCCATCCAACTTTTATCATCCATCAAAACAATGCTTGCCTCTGGATGTGATCAGCACCGTGGGCTAGTGTTGAGGCTATGGTTGGTTAATTGATCAAACCCGAAGCAGACAGCAAGAGACGAGATCAAAGTCCACGGTCAACTGCATGCTTCTCCGGGCTGCCGTGAAATAGCGGGGGAAAACGGTTCGATGCCGCCTAAGCAAGCAACGGGGTATAAATGCCGTGGTCGTGTCTAAATGAACGAGACATCATCCAAGTGACTGGCATCGTCATGTCTTGTCGAGCTGATGTCGACAGCAAAAATTCAGCCCGCAAGACGCCTGAAAAAGTCGCAAGAGAAAAGGAGGAAAAGAAATCGAGACGAAATGCACAGGAGAACGCTCAGATCTGGCCTTTGATATCAACCTTCCGGAACGCGGCGGATCGCGCACCGTCAAAGAGGGACCCGGCTTTGCCGGTCAAGAAGGCGATGTAATCCGTTCGATCTTCCAGCAAGTGTTGACCTTGGTGGTCGATGATAAACTGAGCCGCATCAGCATCAGACTCGAAACCGAGTTCCTCAGTGATGAAGCGGAGCTTGACATCCGGCTTGTATCTGTGTGACAGTTAGCATGGTTCAACCAGCACGAACAAAGTATGACTTACGCTCTGCAAATGTTGCACAAAGCAGCAAGCCGCTCCCGAACAACAAACATATCCATCAGGTATGCGCCCATGTTGGGCGTGTCCAGGTACAGCTGGAAGAACTTGTGATAGTTCCCCAGCGCCAGAGACGATCGCACCTCCAAAGCATGCTTGATCGGCTTCTCCTCCTTCTCTGCTGCGGTTAGATCTGCCATGGTGTCGTTCAGGCCGGTTCGGTTGGCAGTGTGGATAAAGTAAAGGATACGATACGCCTTGAATTCAATGGGGTTGCCCTTCAGGCCCAGAGCATACAGTGATCGCAGCTGGGTCTGACATTGATTATACTCACCGATATCCCCCTTCTCCAAGGCAATTCGGGCATGGATTTCATAGACGGAAACAGTAAAGTCGTTCTTGAGGTGTTGCACGGTCAGGTCTTGTCGCATCGACTTGAACTGATCACAGATGTACGAGTAGTTGCTTTCCTTCTTCCATTTCTTCTTGAGAAGATCCAGCGTTTGGCGCAGAATACGTTCGGGCCTGACTTTGGACGGAACTGGAGGGGCTGTGAGACGAAGATACTTCTTCTCGAGTACCTCGCATGTGCCGGTGACGGGTCCGGATGCTGGCGGGGGCGGGCTGGGCGATCTGAAAGACTTGTATTCGTTCTCGAACCGGCGCTTGCGCTTGTTGGCTTCCTTCTGGAACTTACTTGATTTCGGGGGTGACTCGTCCAAGGAGGCGCGCTTGTCGGGTGAAGGGTAGGTGATACGATCTTGGAGAGAAGATCGCGAGTTAGTAGTGCGCCACGGGGGCTGAGAGTTGTCATCATTGGCAAAATCGGCAGATTTCCTCTTCTTAGGATTCAGGGGGTCGCGGATGTGGGAGGGAGAGGAATGCATGCTGCGCTTCATGTCGGCGTCACGTTCGGCCCTGACCAGGGCCTGCGGAAGAGGCATGCTGTCCCAGTCGATGGTGTAGAGTGTGTCGTTCTCTTTGGCAGTACCGATGGTGCTCTTAAGCTTGGCTTCGATGTCCGCTCGAGATACGGAGGGGTCGTCATTCTGGGGGAGGAAGGATCGTTGAACGTAGCTCCGAACAGATTCGGGCCAGTCAACTTTTGACTTGGCCTGGTCGGGTGCTGGGGTTGCACCATTCACGGGCGAAGCAGTAGACATTTGGGGTTGCACGGGGGGCGGTGGAGGCACGTATCCGCCGTAGGGAACAGCTGGGGCTCCGTATTGACTAAATCCCTGGCGGACGGGAACGGGGATGAAGGCAGGATCTGTGGCAGGAGTTAGCATCGCCGTGCCAGGAGGGAGTTTGGCGAGAGGCCGATGAGCGGACTTACTCGTTGGATACGCATAGTTGCCTGGGGCGGTGTGTTGCGTGACACTCGGCGCTTGCTGCGCCGCTGGCCAACTTGGCATCATGATGTCGAAAGGCTAGCGGAGGAAGGGGTTAGTTTTACAAGATGGGCTGGGGAGAAAGATGATGCTGGAGTTGTAGATGGCAAAACAACAGCTTGGGCGGTGATGGTCGTTGGGGAGAAAGCGGAGGCATTTTCGTTGTGCAACTCTTACTTTAGCCGTCACGGTGGCGGTCAAGTCCCGTGATCTGTCGGAAAAACCACGGCATCTGGCCTCGTGCGCTCCGAGAGCTCGTGGCTGTAGTGGGGCCGGTGACTTCGAGGGGCCGCCCGATGCCTACGTCCCTGAAAGCAGACACCACTCAACACCACAAGTACTTGAACTCTCGGCCACACCTTTGCTTGAGACGGACAAAGAAAAGGCATTCCATATAGTTTGAGGCTTGACTTGAGCCATTTTCAAATCTTGGATCTCTTTCAACTTGTTCCCTCCTTGCTACAAGACACCCCCCACTTGCATCATCGCTCATCCCTCAAACATCCAACGAATTTCACCTCTACCACTCAACCTTGTTTCCACATGACGGATGTTTTTAAAACATATAGATCTTACTACTGCTTTACGGCCCTCGTATCTCACAGACGAGGTGCTCCTATTCGTTCAGGATAACGTTGGCTTGTATGAGGGGTAAGTTGCTCTCGTTGGTGGGGTGGGTGAATCTCGAGTTGACGTGACCGCAGCAAGTTCAAGCTTCCCAATCAGCAGAATGGACAGGTATACTTAACCTCGCATCGGGTTTGCTACGTTGACCAGAAGGAGCCTCGTACAAACTCGGTGGCGTTGGGCCTGAAGGATGTGGACCGCTATGAGTTTTATGCCGGCTTTCTCAAGTCATCTGCCAAGGTGACTTTGTTTCCAAAGCCTCCCAAGCGAGCATCCTACCACAGCCGCGCCATATCAAACGCCTCAAACTCTGTGAGGAACGTCTCTGGATCTCCAGGACACTCGGAAAGCAGTTATCGGCCACCCTCGGAGCCTCCGGCTGCCAAGAATGTGACATGGGTCTGCACAATATGCAGTTTCTCTAACCCCGTCCCATCCAACTTTGATCCGACAGCTGCCAACGCCCATACTCCCCTTCCGCCTTGTCTTGCTTGTGGAATCAAGCCAACTTTGACGCATGTTTTGAAGGCGGCCATATCTGGTGCAAACAACCGTACAGCCCCGACACCGGCTCTCGCCTCTCCTCTCCCATTACGGCCAGGGCCATCTGATTCTCGACCTCTATCCGAAAACTTGGATCTTATATCAATATCTAGTTTACCAGATACATCCAACGGATTGGATTCGCCGGCTTCTTTCCCGTGCCCACGGTGCACCTTCTCGAATCACCCCTCTTTGATGTCCTGCGAGATGTGCGGCGCCCCCCTCATCTCTCAAGACATCCCATCCTCTATTCAGCAAAGTTCAACATCCGATGCAACCAGAATCGACTCCCCGGGTCCCGTCCTTGACCAGAGCAAAAGTGGCAAGGACGGTTCTGAATGTGTCAAAATCTCTTTTCGAAGAGGTGGCGAAAAGATCTTCTATGAACGGTTAAAGGGCTCCATGACACAGCGCAAGTGGCTGCTCCAGGACGCGCCTCCGGCTCCTAAGAGCAGTCAGATGGCAGATGAAACAGTCAGCCCCGACTCAGCCACTGGAGCATCGGAAAGAAGAACCAAGGGGGTGGGCATCGCTGGCCTGGAGCAGTTGGGTCTGAACATGCGCAAGAACAATGAACTGCTGATCGGCAGCGCCTTCGAGGACCTGGAGGCCCTCATGTCATCCGCCAAGGAGGTTGTTGCCCTCGCCGAGCGCTTCGCGAGGCAGACAAACAATGGCCAGGGAAACGCGTCGGCCGAGGAAAACGCCATCTTGGCGGAGTCGGCAAGTCAGCTGGGGCTCATCACAACAAAGGACATCGTTGGTGGCGGCAGCTCCGAGTCTCTTTATCTGTCGGAACTGTCGAGGAACTTGGCCGAGTTCCTCACCGACGACTCGAGGGGCGTCCTCAAGAAAGCGGGTGGCATCATCACGCTCGTCGACCTCTGGGCCATGTTCAACAGAGCCCGTGGCGGCGTCGAGCTCGTCAGCCCGGCGGACTTTGAGAAGGCCGCCAGGCTTTGGAGCAAGCTCAAGCTGCCCGTCCGCCTGCGCACCTTTCGCAGTGGCGTCATGGTCGTCCAGAGCCGGGACCGCACAGACGGCACCACCGTCAGGGCCATTATTTCATGGCTGCACGACCTTCACGAGTTCCCCCCAGACCGCGAGGTACCTTGGGACTGGCAGGTGTTTGGTCGAGGCGTGACCGCTCAGGAGGCCGCCGAACGTTTCGGTTGGAGCCTTGGTGTCGCCGAAGAAGAGCTGCTCATGGCGGAAGAGCGAGGGGAGCTGTGTCGCGAGGGGGGACTCGAGGGCCTCAAGTTCTGGGTCAACTATATCAATCCGGGGGATCATAAGAAGCACAGGACCAAGTCCCAGAAGGAAAACGATGCAGTTATGAAGGCGTTGAAAGCGAGCGGGTTGTTATAGATGTGGCGCGATGTGATTAGCACTCTAGACTTTATCAACTACTCACTACATAACCGAGGGAAGAAAGGACACAGAAGACCGCGCGAGAATGCGTATTGGTATTAATGCATATACAGTCGTCATAAAGAAGCAAAGGTATTTCCGTATCCGTACAATCGTAACAATTACCGCAAACTCCACCCCTGTGCCGTCCATTTCAACTCCTGAGCCCTGGATACCTCGACTCGGGGCTTCCCATGTAAGCCCGCAGGGCTCGTGCCCAACATAAAGAATTGATCAAACGACGACGTGTGTCGACAGATGCTCGACGGCCTCCTTAATCGTTCGCAGCATCCGTTGGTTGACGCAAAAGGGGCATCGCACCGGTCGATCATCACGCGTAATAGGTCCCTCTGAGTTTATGGGAGTTAGAGTGAGGTCCGTACTCAGATCGTGAGCTGGCGTCGACGTATAGCGGTGGACAGAGGAGGCACGCCCACCGGGAGTCGTTATGATGCCGGGCGGTGGGAGTCCAGCTCTCTCCGCTCGTTCGCGCTCCTCGCGTACCGCTGCGGCCTGCTCTTCGGCGGCCTGCTCCTCCTGTTGAAGCTGGCGCAAGGCATTCTGCAACACCACCTCGGGGTCGTCATCCGCGTAGATCGGCTGGTCCGGCTGTGGTGGAGGGATAGATGGCGGATCGGGGGCAACCATTGGAGGGGGAGGAGGTGGTTGAGGACCGGTCATTCTCCGAATGATCTCATCGCGAGCCAGCGCGCACGTGTTGAGGCTGGGCTCGATGCCGACAACGCGAAGGACTTCCTCTCTAATTGCAGCAGGACTGGTCTCGGGCGAAATGTTCATGAAGCGAGGGATGCAGTCCGCCAGGTATCCAATGTCCTCGGCCGGGTTCATACCTCCGTCGCCGTGACGGCGCTGCCTTCGGATCAAGAGTCCGTATCGTTTTTTGAATCGATGAATCCAACCGGGGGAAAACTCGGGCGGGTTCTCATCCTTGTATCGTGGAAGCTGGTTGAAGATGGTCTTTGCCTTTTCACCCAGCTCTTCGTTGGTCGGCTGGCGACCAGATGCCTGGACCTGCTGGTACCATATGAGAACCAGCTTCTCAACGTCAGGCCAGTTTCCGTATCGCAGACGCGAGCCAGAGAGTTGGGGATTGTCGCTATCAAGACGCGAGTACTTTGGCGACAGCGAATGCGAGACGGTGGACTGGCTTATCTGCTGGCCGTACTGGGAGTAGAACCACTCGATGCAGGACTTGTGAGAAGGGCGGATGGTCTGGCCGTTTGCCCAGCGGCGCAGGGCGCGGCGCTGGTCGAGAGTGAGGGAATGCCTCTCCCTAGGCGTCGTCGCGACCTGCGCAACCGACTCAATGTGGTCGACGGGGCCGACCTGGCCGACCTGGGAGACGGGCGAGAGGTCGGGGGCGGGAGCGGCGACAAGGGCCGGGTCGGTGGTAGCAGCCGACATGCCCAGGACGGCTATCTCCTTGAGGTGTGGGTTCTCGATTTTGGGGGTGTTGAGGAGGCTATCGTTGTATCCGAAGGACGTGCGTTTGCGCGTGGTGGCATGTTTCGATTAAGGAGATAGATTGATGCCCCAACGAGGAGAATGTCGATGGCGGGGGAGGAGGCTTTGTCCACGTGACCTGGCGCTCAGGCGCATGCAATTCGACCGTTTCGCTTAACCGGGACGCTGCCTTATGTCAGCACCGCGGTGATCACGAGTTCTGAGGCTATGGCTTGCTGATGCAAGGCGACATGGCTTCTGATAGCCAATTTGCGATGACGAGAAGAAGCATATCTTTCACGCTGATCAAGAAGAAACAATTCCGCTTTTCGATTGATGCGCATGGGAAGCGATTCATTGCGCATAACGCGAATGGCACATGCCCCAGAACCACTTCAAACCCTCGATACGCACCTCCTCGATAACGTACTAGACTGCCTGTTGCCCTAGTCTTGATGCTTTCTCGACAGCTTTGATAGAAGCATGTCGAGATTTCAGAAATCCTCACCGAATATTGCTTGCAGCGGGGTGGCTCTTTAGCGGGACAGGGGCAAGGTCAACCCATCCATCAACCGTTTTCTCGGCTGCAACGAGATTTTGTTCATGAATGGGCTCTGGAAGGATCGTAATATGAAGCCATCTTACACACTACCTGGCTACACTCGCCTATAAGATGACTTTCATTCTCCTTCCTCTTACGAATGACAGGGAACTGCTTGCACCTTCTTTCTTCAAAGGATGACATTCTCACGCACTCGAATCATGCTGTCGGCCTCGTAACCAATCCAACCAACCCGCGGTTTAGGATGGCCATGGTGACCGCGTATCAAGCTCTAGACCCTGCGCATAGTTGGCGCCCTGTATGTCTAGGCTCCCCGAGATAGTTGCAGCCATTCGGAGAGACTGACAAGTCGTTTCCAGCGGGGATCCCTGGTCGTGTGCTGTCGCAGCCCCCATGTCCCCGACCTGTGGATATGGAATGTGTGCGGGTAAATATCCTACATTCCTCTACCCTCGGGCGATGGGGACTCGTTTCTCATTCTCTAAAAGAAAATCCTTAGCTCGCTCGCACTCTCCCACGGGGCCGATAGCCTCCCGCTTCGACTAGTTTCTCGCATACATTTGCATCATCCTGCTACACAATGTCTCTGCAAAAGACGGCCCTTGTCACGGGCACTAGCAAGGGTGGTATTGGCGACTACCTCGCCCGAGAACTCCACAGCAGAGGGTTTCGAGTCTTTGCGACAGCTCGAAGCCCTGCAAAGGTTGAGCATCTCGAGGAGTTGGGCCTGGACATTGTGTTGCTCGAGGTGACGGACTCGGACTCGATCAAGAATGCGGTCGAACAAGTGACTGAAGCCACAGGAGGAAAACTGGATATCCTCGTTAACAATTCAGGTGTTGGTTCGTTCTATCAGTAGAGACCGCACTCAGATATGAATGTTAATACTCTCCAGGCTATATGGCGTCCTTGCTGGACGCAGACATGGCTGCTGCCAAAGCCTGTTTCGACGTCAACATCTGGGGCGTCTTCGAAGTAACCCGGGCATTTAGCCCTATGCTGATTGCTTCCAAGGGAACAATAGTGAACATTGGTTCGGTGGCTGCGAGGCTCCCAATCCCGTTCGAGGGTATCTACAACATCAGCAAAGCGGCACTAGAGCATCTTTCTCGGCAGATGCGTGTTGAATTCGCCCCTTTTGATGTGAAAGTCGTCCACGTAAGCGTCTTGACAACGAAAAAACGCGGGAACGGGCTAACCATGTCCAGGTGGTTACCGGAGGCATCAAGACTGGCTTCTTTGCACACGCAGGGGAAACAGAGCTTCCAGAAACATCTCCCTACTACCCTGGCCGAGAAACCCTCGGTCCGTGGATCAAGGGTGAAGCCAATGTCGCACTACAGCCGAGTCAGTTATCCTTGACCCAGAGTCTTTCCTAACTAATACCATATAGCACCGCCCGAGGAGTACGCCCGAAGAGTGATCGACAACGTGCTGAGGACATCCCCAACAACGTGTCAATGGGTCGGCTACGGCTCATTCGTCACCTGGTTTGCGTCCAAGGTTTTATGGAACACTGCAACGGTAGGAGCTCCAGCGGCTATGATGAGGAAGTTATTGACAAATACCAGGACTACGTGTTGTGGGCGATGGGAGTTCCTAATCTTAAAAAGGCCATTTTTGGTGACCAGAGTCAGAAGAAGACTAAAAAACCATAGCCCGTGTGTGACGGCGAGAGATGGTGTTACAGCGAACGTGTCCATGTTACTTTATGAGATATCTGACAGGTTTATACCGAGACGTTGAAACATTGCTCCTTGCCTCTACCACCTTGAATGCCAGGGACGACATTGATATGAGGTTGTATAACAGCGCCTTTTATTCAGCAGTGACTTGGCTTGGTGTGTGTAGGTTGACCCATGGTTTTCTAGATCTCTTTCCACCATATGATCTCTCAGTAGAAAAAACTGCATAAAAATACTCAAAGTATCGGATTCGGTTTATGAGAGGGCCTCAATGATTAATCGTCGCCGTGAGTTGTCCAAATCATGTAAAGACTCGGGGCTCTAGGTTAGCTACTTTTGTTGTGAGCAATCTTGTCGCGCGACAGCGGGCATCCTACTCTCCATCGGTATTTCGGAAATTTATTGAAATTATTTATGATCGTCGAAAAGTTGTAATAGATATCACGGCGTGATAGAAAAGCGCCCAGCGCATGATTCTCTGACTCGATCAGTTGCTCACGATAAGTTGCTCCTGGAATGGCAGCAGCTTAACTAGGGCAACTCTGACAAGCCAGGACCTTATCTCGACAAAGATTTCAACGTAATTCTTATGCCTAATATAAAGAGAGTTCTACCCAGCGATGGGGTTAAACTGCTAGATCCATGAAAGATAGGCGATGCTTAACGAAAGAGGCACATGTGAGACCGTTGGGCAGTCCCAGGGGGTCGGGTCCTTGCCAGTAACGTTACCATAGAAGTACGGAGTAGACCAGGGACACAATCCTGCGGAGAGCTTATCGTTCTACACGAGATGAGACTATCCCTGGACGGCAAGCATCCGAGCCCAGAGACCCGGGATCATGTCGATCCATTGCCTGTAGGGGAGCCAACAGCGGCCGGCGACCCCGCGGGCTCTAGTTAAGTTAGACACTACCTACAGCCCGGATCGCCGGGCATCCTGTCCCCCGCGCTGAACACGCTATCCGAGTGGCCGACGCCCCTAAATGCGGGTGGTCTAAGCACCTAATCTTTAGCTGCCTACAGAAGGCTCCAGTCCGTCGTTATTTTGCCCCTTACATCCATTCCTCCATTCATCACTTCTCACCCTCTCTTCGACATGATGGACGTCAAATAAGCCAGTGTTTTTGGAGCAGCTGCGAAGACACGCCTGTTCTCTTTACCTTATACCCCCCCCTCATCCTCATTAGAGACACAAGGCCAAGTCAGCGGCAACATGAACAACGCCGAATTGGCAAGCCTGGACGCGTCCACTTATGCTGGAAGTCAAGATGATCCCCCACCACCCTACTATGGGGGAATAGCCTCGGGCTCTTCCACGGCCGTCTCATCACTGGCCCCAAGCGCCTCCAGGATCGACACCAATGGTCACATCTCGTCAAGCCAGACCCTGGTGAGCGAGTGTGTCGGGTCGCCCTACCGCCCTCTACCGCGCATGCTCAAGGTTTCCTGGCAGTGGAACAAGTGGCGGATCTTCTACATTGGCGATGAGGCTACCCCAAAGATGTTTGCCGTGTCAGAGTACTCTGGTCTTCTTGGCCGTGGACCTGGTCCGCCCTGCCTGATGATACATAACGGAACCACTGGCAAGGACCCTATACTAGCAGCCGCTGGGGACACGCTGCGGGATTCCTCCGAGCAGCCCAGCACCTTGGAGAGTGTTGTCAATGTCTCTGCGGCGCCTGGGTCGCAAGACGACGCCAAGGTCGTGACGGAGATTATGTACACTGGGCTGGCAGAAAATGAGGAGCTGGTCCGTTTCAGATGGGAGATCGAGACGATGTGGGAGACGATTCAAGGGACATCATATTTGCGCGAGGAGTTCGAATGGCGAACGGCCTCGGAGGAGACCATAACTGATCCCAAATATCCCCACCATTTCAGATTGTATCGTGTTGGGAATTCAGCACCCGGCGAGGAGAGGCACCTCGCGACGGCGTCATGGAAGGAGGCGGCCTGGAAGACGTGCAGGATTGAATTCGAAGGCGGCTACGAGAACCTGGGAGAGCGATGGGGCACCATGGTTGTCATGACGGCACTGAGGATCTGGCAACTTGGCCGGACGGGACAAGCATCTCTGGAGTATGTGGCGGACTGCTTTCACTTTACAAAAGAATAGGCATTGTATAAGGAGTTAAAGAGGCATTGGGGGCAATAATAAAAGGCCTTGTATCAACAAGGTTGTGTGTTTTGACGGGTTTCTGTGAGGGGATCAACAAGGAGAAATTAGACCCGCAAGAAACGTGATGGCACTATTAGTAGTGGCTATAATGACCAGGTTCTATGTTAGGCCGCAGCTTGAACCATCTTGCTTGCTTACGTAGTAGGAATATCGATAGGACCACCCCATAGAACGACATTGAGCATGGGGTACGGATAGACGTAGACACTTAAACAAACATCCCCCACTTCCCCACAGGATGAGAGTTGGAAATACTATTCATGCAAGTCCTTCTCCCTCTGGTATTATTTCAGTTTCTATTTGCGCTTTTTCTCTGCTCTTGGAGAGCTCGCAATGAACGACACCGGTTTCCCTCACCCAGGGGTTATCTCGATGAAAGGGGGCCACAGGAGTGATTGCGAAGCTTGACAGTCTATGCCGTTGATGATACTACTTCTTTTCATTGCTTTACTGGCCGATGACAAGGAAGACATTCTCATCTTGCTCGGCATGTCATAGTTGGTTCTCAAGGTCATAGGTGATGAGGACGTATAGGGTGGTAGTGAACCGAGTAGGTAAGGACATAGCTTAAGCTCGCTGGGTTCACATCGTCTGACAAGCTTACCCCGAAGACTGCCCTGATAGCAGTACAAAAGGCATAATTCATGTTAACTTGGAATAATCTTAAACCCACTGTTGGCTCTTTGCTTTGAATGGTAACTGGCGTCTTCTAATTACGCACCATTTGGTCATCTCAAATTGCTTCACATCTCGCAACCATCTTCGCTCGGAGCCTGTGGCTTCTGATTCTCACCGTGGCTAATTAGAAGATGCTGAGTATGGTGTTACTATTTAACCTGCCTGATTCGGCTCTTTGGTGAAGTGGACTACCCCTAGATGTAGGCACAGAGTCGATAGGGATGGCAACTCGACATGCACATCCATGTCGCAAGGATATGTGCTTAGTCGTTTGCATGAATTCTGATATAAACTCTACCGTCTATTTCATTCAGCCTTTCAGATTGAAGAGATCTTTCAATCGCTATACCTCAGAAGCACTCATCTTCGCCCGAAACATATACGCAGTCATCACAAATGCCTTCACACACACTTTGCGCTATTCTTCCAACTTGTCTTGCTCTCTTGAAGACATCAAATAACCCGAGGTAGTTGACCTTTTGCTCCCAGTTCCTAGCTCAACTAAGTCTTTCTGGCACTCCTCTAAGAATCCCCTGACCAAACGCTAGTTTCTCTGGCTCGCCGAACCCGCCGACATTGCTATCATTAGATCAGGAGCCTCGGGTATGGACCTTGCTTGTACCTTGAGACAAAAAGGACTGGATCTGTGAGTCGCTCTGCTTAAGGAAATGGATCTATGCTCTGCCGTAACAGGCGGCCACGTCAAGACCATTGGCGCTCCTCATGTGGGAGGAGTGCCAGTGGCCGTTTCGTATCGTGGAGGCGGCACGAGTATCGGTCTTTGAGAATAGCCACCTTGAGGATATGGCGCGGATTGTCAGGGAGCATGGCACTGAATGTGATCTTGCCTCGACGGAGGGTGTTGAGGCATAGTTTGACAAGAACGTGTTCGACAAGGTAGCGGAAGCCCCCGAGGAGATGTTAGCATATGCTTCGTATCTGGCCGGTAAGAATAGGATTTTATAGACAAGAGACATCTCTGGCGGCCATGATGCCACCTCCTCGCTGTTTCAGTGCAATTGCTGTCCCGGCGTCTGGGATGACTTGATTCACCAAGGAAAGCTCAGCGTCCAGACTCAAACGTTAGTACAGTCAATTGATGGTTGAGATGGAGATAATCTGCCTTGTGAAGACGGACGAGAGAGATCTCAAGGCCTGCCCGGCCGTCTATGCCATCGGCGCCCGACTCAGCTCTCTCTTGCTGGAGTTTCGCCTGTATGACTCTCCTGTGAGACGACGCCGTCATGATTCAATTGGCTAAATTATTCAATTCTGTCATGTCCTGGAGGGGTTTCCTGGTCTTCTTGGAACGTCACAAGGCAATGAGAAGAGATCACTGGGCGTTGTTCCGCGATGTCCAAGCCTCCAGTCGCAGTACGCCGAAACCGCCCTTGAGATTAGAAGAATCGGCGGAGCACAACGCATACCGTCTGACATCGCCGGTGGGAGGCTATCGGGTAGACACATGTTCCAAGAGTCACTGCAAGGAAGCTGATATGATTTCTGACATCGTTATGCCGCCAATGGCTGACTCGGCTTTTGTTGGTATCTGAATTCGGCTGTCCGGCTCGATGAACAGCTCACGTCTCCATGACTGATAAATTGTACACCGCGCGTCCACAAAACCGCATGACCGTCGTCCCTCTCTTTATCCGGTCGCCTAGTTCTTCTTGTCCTGCTGGTCGAGGAAGTTCCTGCGCCCCGGTTAGATACACCTTGCCTGGAATATGGGAATTTCGCGCACTTGATGAAGTCGGCCTCGTCGGAGCTGGAGGCGTTGATCGGGGGAGCGGCGGTGACGTTGGGCTTGTTGGAGCTTCCAGAGGTGGCGTATTTGACGCCGGCGTAGAGGGAGGCCAACCAGGCCATGGCCAGCTGCGAGGAGAGAGGTTCGAGGTCAGTTTCTCGGGGGAGCGGGTTTTGCAATTGAGGGAGGACCAACGTAGTGACCGCCGACCTGCTTGCCGGCAATGGTGTAGTAAGCGAGACCAGCCATTGTGAATGAGGGGATGAGACCGGGATGGACGAATTGAGTGGTGGACGGAGGGCAATGGGTGGATGATTTAAAGTGTCGCTCGCGGTCGTCGAGATGGATGGTTTGCCGAGCTGGTGCTCAAATTCGGACCTCCGTCGTGCCTGCCTGGAATTGCAGGCCCCAAACGGGACAAGGTTCGGATCCGGCGGTTATTCCTCGGAGAAATCGGTTATCGGAATCGATCGGATCTCCAGCACCGACGTCACCTCCAAGCTCCGAGTTCGTGCTCCGTAGGTACGTACCTCCTCTCCCTGCAGTTATCTCTGAAACCACCAAACTTCAACACTACCTAGGTATAATGTTTCCTTTTGTTAAACTATTTAAGAAAACAATCCCGCTATCTACGGAGGACTCGGGCTCTAATTATCTACTAAGTTATAGCCAATCTTTTACTAAGCTATAGTGTAACTGGTTCGACTTCTACCTTGTCTTCCTCGGAGTTGTAGTCCTTGGGATTTCGGATGTTGTGTCCTATGACGACTCCGGAACTGCACCCCGACTTGCGAGTTATGACTCCAGGGAGCACGGCGAGGGTGGATTGTTGACTGGAGTGGATTGACCTCTGCTGGAGAATCCCATCGCGCCCATATGGGCCTGGCGACGACGCCGCGAGCTACGGCCAAGCTCCTGCCAAAACTTAGGGACACACAAGGGTCCTCGGGTGGCGGCCTTCTTGCAATGCCTTGCTCGTCCTTGAATCTGAGAGGAAGTGAATTGTTCCTCATGGTCGTCTTTCAGATGGCTCACATAGTGATCCCTTTGGATAAAATATCTCGGCTCCGGATGCCCGACGTCGCATTGCCATGTCTGGGCGTGAACCTTCTGCACCCACTCTAGAGTGTGCCGAGTTTGCATGTGCTTTACCCAGTCTTGCTTCTTGTCGAAGAATTTGAGAGGCAGTTGACATTGCTCCGAAATACAAACGTAAGGATGTAGGTCTTCATTGACATGGGCCCTTGAGTAGGTAGGGCCAGCATCTTGCGTAGCATAGTTTAGGAATGGACGCTGCGAATACTACCATTTCTCCTCTGTTAGTTCAGATATGTCCAGCGGCTCGGAGTATATCGTGCAGGTCATCCGCCGAGTTTGAATTTCTCGCTTTGGCATGGGAGGGTATGGAAGTCTATCGTCTTCTATGTCTTTGACAGTAGAACTGGTGCTGATGAGGCAGCGAGATGGCCCAAAGCTCAGTATGGCCAGGTGATGTTGCTGTGTCACTGTTGTCGGCGAGAATAAATAAGGTGGGCTTTCTCCCCTGGACCCCTAGTTTAGATGATTAGAGCAAGTATCGCGGCTCGGCGATTGAGTCCGGCCCCTGGAAGGTTGTGTCCTCCCCTTGTACTGTAATCCGTACCTGTAGCTATCAAGCTCTTATCAATCCACACCAAGCGTGTGGCGGGCTGTGACGTACTGCACCAACCGGGATTTTCCTGCATCGGTAGTGGCGGGTCGGCAGTCAAAATGTAAGCTCCATCCGCGCAGCCGGTTCAAAAGTTGTTGGCCTTTTTCTCAACCACCCAAAAGGACCGGACTGATTCCAATCCCACGCTTCTCGTCTCTTGCGATGCTTTGGTGGGGAAAATCCCAAGACTCCAAGTCGGAGGAGAAGAAGGAGACGCCTCCAGTCAAGGAATCGATTGCCGAGAAACTCCCCGCGGCCGAGCAGCTGCCCAAGAGCCTGCAGCGGTTCGTCAATCATGCCGACCAGGACGTGAACGCGATAACCGAGGGATAGTAAGTTGTTCGCATCTCGTGGATTAGACACTTGTTGACTGGATATAGTGCCTCCGATTCAACAGACTCAAACCTTCGATATGCGGCTTATGCTGCGCGACTCCGGACTATCCTCCTCTCTGCGCATCGATATGTTGCATACACCTCTGACATTGGCGAGTCGTTCCGGCCGGTAGCCCACCCTCACCTCGTTCGCGGCGCCTATGGTGTATCCTGGATATACCTTCTCGGCGATGTCTCGTACGAAGGCTACAAGGCCTACTGGCACAACCAGCGGGTGCTTGACCCGACGATACAGCTCACGGCGCGGCAAGAAAAGATCACGGGACTGCCGGCTACCGAGACGCGCGTCGTCAAGCCGGGCGAAGTGTCCCCCCTCGAAGACTACCGCACCGTCATGGTGCAACGCGCAATCTTCCAGGGCCTCGCCAGCATGGGACTGCCCGCGTTCACGATCCACAGCGTCGTGAGGTACTCTGGCCGAGCCATGAAGGACATGAAGAACAAGCTCATCCGGACGTGGGCTCCTATTGGCCTGGGTCTCGCCATCGTCCCCTTCCTCCCTGCCATGTTTGACGAGCCGGTCGAGAATGCGGTGGAATGGGCGTTCCACAGGGGCTTCGAGATGTACGGTGGCAAAGGCGCTGTCGGAAATGCGCCTGTGACGGGCCGCGAGGAGCTATTGGCGAAGAAGCCAGTTAAGGAAAAGGAGCTGTAACACAAATTGTTCCAAGGACACATAACTAGGCGTTTAGGAGAGGTAGAAGGCGCTCAACTCATGATTTATGTATGATACGACAGAACAGAATAGATGGACGATGCGAAAGTCGCTTTAAGCGTTGTCTACCTTGAAGAGTTGCCCCGTTGATTGGGTTGTAAAGTCAACATCCATGGATGTACTTCTGAGTGGGGTGCAAATGACCCCGCGATCTAGGTACTGTCTGTAGACGGATGGATGCATGGATAATGTCTTGGACGTGGCTGTGCCTCCAACCCGTTAGTTAACAGGCCTCCAACTCCAAGTCTCCTCCTGACAAGAAAAGTCACGAGCCTCTTTTCTCACTTACAAACACGTCTATGTATTACACAAGTCAGCGCATAGATCTTTCTCCGAACACGATTCACCTGTGGCGATTCCTCACTCGTTCGTAATCCGCCAGCCTTGGCTAGACACGGACCCTTCCAGACGCTTCCTCGCCGCCTCCTTAACATCTGTAATCCGTCCCAGCCAAACTTGCGACATCATCTCTGCCTAGAACTCACGCGATCGCCTCGACCCTTTTAAGAACGGCATATCTTCACCATGGCGTCATCATCAAAACCAGACGCTCCAGACACGAGCTACGTCGAGATGGACGACAAGAACGACGCCACCCTGATCGGCAAGCACTGCGAATACGACTACTGCAACCAGCTCGACTTCCTCCCCTTCTTCTGCCAGTCCTGCCGAAAGACCTTTTGCCTCGACCACCGATCCGAGACCGCCCACAAATGCGCAGACGCGGGAGCTTGGGCAGAGAGGAAGCGCCTCAAGCAGCTAGCCCAGCCATCCATCGGCCAGGGCAGGGTTCTACGTGATAGAGTGTCTCAGAAGCCATGCACAGCGCCAGAGTGCAAGACGACGATTGGAACCTCCCTGACGCCCGGCGTGCACTGCCAGACCTGTAATCGAGACTACTGCCTGAAGCATCGACTCGGGGAGGACCACGACTGCAAGAACCTGGTACCTATAGGGGCGCGCCCAGCACAGTTCGACGTTGCCCAGAAGACGAGATCGGCATTTGATAAGCTCCGCGCCTGGGGTACGGCTAAGAAAGAACAAGCAAACCGGGCACTCCCCAAGCCGAAACCAAGCTCTGCTGCAGCTCGGCTGGCTGCTGTCAACAACCTCAAGAAGACGGCCAAGGGAGACGACAAGGTTGCCCCAGAGAAGCGGGTGTACATCTACGTGGAGGCCGAGGCGGAGACGGCAAAGGCAAAGTTCCCCAAGGGCGAGTTCTTCTACAACAAGGACTGGGTCGTGGGCCGGGTCCTCGACGCCGCGGCCAGGAGCCTGCAGGTGCAGAACATCAACAACCAGAGCTCTGACGAGAAGGACAAGCTGCGCGTGTTCCACGTCGAGGGCGGCAGGATCCTAGAGTTCAACGAAAAGGTCGGCACGGCGCTGCAGAGCGGCAACACGGTGGTTCTACTAAGGGGCATTGGGCCTGCCACACCGGATTTGATTGAGGTGTGAGCGAGCTTGGTTTTGGAAAGTTCGCATTGCGATAGAGAAGCATGGCCTGGCGTTGTGGGCATGGAAGTTATGATACCAAGATATCATGCAGTTTGACGGCAGAGATAGACTGATTTGATGCTGTAATTGACCTGGGCTTTTGAATTGCAAGATAGTCAACGGATAGTAGCGCTGGAGATATATCGGCGTTATGGTTAATTGCATATCTCCTAAATGCGTCACGTGCTTTCGTGCCATCTCGCGATCGATGACGGATGTACTCTGTACTTCCATTCACGCCATACGCCAAATAATGCAACGAATCGCATCCCAAAGATAGGATGCCTCCAGTTGTACCGCGCAAGCGATTGCGCGAGTCATCGCCTTCAGGAGAGTCGAGGCCATCGAAATCAGCAAGAGGCAAGGATAGCGCAGCTCGGCGCAAAGCAACCTTGTATGACGACTTGGATGCGACCTCGACACCTCAGTCTTCAAAGAACTCGAGTTCAGCTCTGCACGGATTCGGAAATAACGATGACGATGATGATGATGAAAGTTCTTTGACATCGCTGTCGGATGATGAATTCGAGGATGTAGTGCCGCCGAGGGACCCGGAGAACAAAGACGAGGATTCTGCCGACGAGGACATCGAGTTCGAGGATGTCGAGGCACCGGCTGCACCAGCACCAGATGCCCCAATACCATCTGGCGATTTGGAGTTGACTCTCACCAGAGACACTCGAATTTCACTCACGAATGCCTTTGACAAGAAGGGACCATCAAAGCGAGAGAGAAAGGTCCGACATGCCACGCATTGCGTTCATGTCTTGCTACTATTATGGCACAACGCCATCCGGAACTCTTGGCTTTGTGACCCCGAAGTCCAGGCAACTATGATTTCTCATCTTCCACCAAGGTTATGGGATGAGGTGGATCGATGGAGATGTAACAGCGGTCTTGAGAAGCCAGCCCCCAAGAAGCCGACAAAGGACAATGTCAAGACAAAGGGCAAGGGCAAAAAAGCCCAGAACAGACGACAACAAGATTGGGGCGCTGAGGCACAAAAGCTGGAAGAAGGGGCTGTTGATATGAGCCATGGAGATCCACTCTTCCGACTTATGAAGACCCTGACGTCTTGGTGGAAGCAGAGATTCCGGGTCACAGAACCGGGTCTGAGGAAATGGGGATACATGTCTCTTGAGCGGTTGGACCGGCTCACCAAGGCTCAAAAGGCCGAACCTCATGATCCTGAGCAATTCGGAGAGAAGGTAGCGGACCTCGAGGGTTTCCGGCAATGTGCTCGAGCTTGTACGGGCAGCCGAGATGTCGGAGCCCAGCTATTCACTGCTCTACTCCGAGGGTTGGGCCTGGAAGCCCGAATGGTTGCGAACCTCCCTTCTCTTGGCTTTGGCTGGAACAAGCTTGAAGATGCCGAGCCTGAAAAGGATGACAACTTGGACCAGGCGAAATCGACACCGAGCAAAAAGAAAGCACCAAAAAGTGCAACCGAGACGAAGAAGCCAGCCACTAAAACGACAAGTCAACGAGCGAAGAAATCGACCAGAAAAGCAAAGCCCAAGACTGAAATCGTGAGTGATTCAGATGAGCTGGAGCTCGAGTACAAGGACACCGACGACGAGTCTGTGGTTGAACTGGAAATCACTCCCCGAAAGACACCTATTCCCACGAAAAAGTTTGACGGAGACATGGAGTATCCGCATTACTGGACAGAGGTTCTCTCCCCCGTCACCAACAAATACCTGCCTGTCGATGCCATTGTCAAGAGCGTGATCGGAACAAATAGGGAGCTCATCGAGTCGTTGGAACCCCGCGGAGCTAAAGCCGACAAAGCTCGCCAGATCATGGCGTACATTGTTGGATACTGCCAAGACGGAACAGCCAAGGATGTTACCGTTAGATACCTCAAGCGGAATATGCTGCCTGGACGTACCAAGGGGGCGAGGATGGTGCCAGAGAAGGTTCCGATTTACAACCGCCACGGAAAGGTGAAACGATACGAGCAGTTTGACTGGTTCAAGACTGCTATATCTGGATACCGCCGTGGCACTAAGAAGCACCCGATCACCGAAGTCGACGAGATGGAAGACGCCACGGATTTGAAACCTGCCAAGCCAGAGAAGAAGGAGGTCAAAGAAGGCCAGGAGACATTACAGTACTACAAGCAGTCGAAAGAATTCGTCCTAGAGCGGCATCTAAAGCGCGAGGAGGCCCTCAAGGCTGGGGCCAAGCCAGTCAAAGTCTTTAAGAGCAAAAGCAAGGGCGGCAAGATTGAGGAGGAAGATGTCTTTCTCCGCGACGACGTCCTGAATGCGAAGAGCGCCGAGACATGGCACAAACAGGGCAGAGCACCAATTGCCGGAGAACAGCCTCTCAAGAGAGTACCTTATCGCGCAGCGACCCTGAATCGTCGTCGTGAGATCATGGAGGCCGAGGCTGCCACAGGAGAGAAGGTTCTGCAAGGGCTATACGGCTACGAACAAACCGACTGGATCATTCCGCCGCCAATCAAGGACGGCGTGATCCCCAAGAACGAATATGGGTATATGATCTACTCTGGACTCTTCTCTTCGAGAGTACTAACAGGGAAGCAGGAACATCGACTTATTTGTTGAGCACATGTGCCCACGAGGGGCAGTACACGTACCATACCGTGGCGCAATGCGAATCTGTAAAAGACTCCAGATCGATTATGCCGAGGCAGTTGTAGATTTCGAATTTGGACACCGGATGGCAGTCCCCGTCATCCAAGGCGTCGTCATTGCCGAGGAGAATCACGACACGGTTATGGAAGAGCTCAAGAAGTACGAAGCCGAGCGCGTACGAAAGGAAGACGAGAAGCGACGAAAGGCGGCCCTGGGCCAGTGGCGTAGATTTCTCATGGGTATGCGTATCGCAGAGAGGATTCGACAAGAGTACGGGGAGATTGACGATCAGGTTTTGGTGTTTGGGCATGCTCGAGATGCGCCAAGTATCAGGAAGCAACCGCAGGTACATGATGAAGAAATGGCTGGCGGCTTTCTGCCAGAAGGATATGAGGAGGAGGAGGAAGAGGCAGAGGAGCCGGCCCATCATCATCATACCTCTGCCTTCTTTCCTGCGGTGGATGAGGGCGACGATGGGGATGATGGGCTGGTGATGGAGGTTGATGGGCCTGGGCGAGTTGATGGCGAGCTGCAGCCTGTTGATCCAGGGCCTGCTGAGCTGGAGTCTGCTGAACCTCAAGAGCTTGAAGCCCCACAAGCTCAGCCAGAACCAGAGGTGGCATCCGAGGCAGAGTCTGAACCGCCACAGCCAAGTCCGAGACCGAGAAGGGGATCGAGAAAGCAGGTGGAGAAGAAGCAGGCTACATCGGTTACGTCTGGACGGGCAACTCGACGGTCGACGCGGAGTGGGCGGACGGTGGTTTCGTATACTGAAGAGGGCGAGGACGATGAAGTGGCAGATTCAGAGCATGAATCCGAGGACGATGAATAGGACTGTTTTGGGACATTGAGAAGGCGTTTTGGGTCATATTGAGGGTGCAGCCGCAGTAGGATGCACAATGGCTTGGGCCTGGAAATGGAGGAGGCCGATTCACTGCTCACCCACGCCCCTTTTAGGTGCCTTTTCTTGCTGGTTCCTATCTGATACTGCAGATGTTGTCGCCCGACCTCCTGGTGCGAGAGTCGACGACTGCGTGCGCGTTGCTCGTCGCCGAGCCTTGGAGCAGAAGAAAAGATGGAGTCTGAAGCCGCCCCCTATCTCTATCAGCATCTCACCCCGTGAATCCTATGCCATTTAACAAGCCATCAGCGCCTCCTGGATGGATCGCTTGTCGGTCCAGGAGCAAAAGAGACGCGAGTGAGGCTTTGTTAAGCCCCGAAAAAACAGGTGCCTCTTCTTTGGCCTGGTTGAGAACTTAACCGCGGGGCATTTTCGGCCGCATCTCGAGGCCACCCTGCCTTTTTCTGCTTTCCATCCACCTCAGGCCCATTTGGTATTCATTTTGCACCGGTAAGTTGCCTTGGACTTTTTCACAGCAAGTTTTGTGACCATTGATTCTTTTTCCTGTAGCAAATCCGCCCCTGGGTCACAATCCCCGAACCGAACTCAAGTACCGCGAACGAGGCCCTGAACGAGGCAACCTTCTGTCGACCGAAAAACCACAAGATTCGAAGAGTTTCATGTGGGATATTTCACGTTGAAGGGGTGATATGGAGCGAGGGGAGGGAAGAAACAAGGGGTCGGGCATGCCTCGACGGACGCGTCTTGGGAAGAGAAGGGGAAAACACTGTTGTTCTTTTACGGCTCAATACCAAGAACAAATCATCACGAGCGCAACCAGGGTTGGAAAACAAACCTCCCTGCGCACCAGGCCTTACTTCATGTCTGACTCGACAGTTTGGCTTCATGTTTGCACCGCCCCCTTTGCCTTGAATATTACGTTAGTTGATGTCCTTCTCGGGTGTCATCAGCGTCGAACAGACAACGATAAACATGATTTGCTACCACTACAAGACAAACCTTGGTGTTGGATATGTGTAGAATGTCTCTAGTAGGGACAGGTGCCCAACGAACTCGCGAAGCGTCCAACAAGAAACGGCCACAGTCCATGTTGGGGCATCGTCGTTGGTCTCCTTCGCGTCTGTCGTGATGGGAGAGTCAACCATATTGTTGTCATCAGTTGGCCCAAAATGCCCCTCCGTTCTCTTCATCATCAGCTTATAAAAACCCCATTCTCTTTCCCATATTTGATTCAAGACCGCCCCGATCCAGCACATCTTATCCCCCCTGCCGACCGCTGGCACTGCACGCCGCCTATTCTCGAGTCACCCACCACTCTCCTATTGTCGAGCACTGTCAGGTCTTCTTGACCGCAGCTCTAGATTCCGCCCTTTGGCCTTATATTCCCTTCTGAGCCTATCACTGCCGGCCTGCATTGTTCTACTAGCTCCCACTGCCCTGAAAACAATAGGCCCCTCTTCGCTATTCAGGTGACCCCCTGACTTCATCACCTAGTCCTCGCCTGGTTGCTGGAGGAATAGGTTGCACACCAAAATAGTGGCTGCCTTCAGAACTTGAATCATTTCTCCTCACCACCATTCTTCTCGCGATCACCCTCCTTCTCCCCATTGCCCTTCTTCTCCTGATCACCCTTCCTCTCTGAGTATCTTTCTCTTCTCCTTTCTTCTCCTCATAACTCTCCTCTTCCAACTTTCTACTTCTCCAAATCAAAACATCCTTTCGACTCCAGAAAAACATAAACATCCGAGCACCCTCCCTTTCGCCGCGTCCCTCCTGGTATCCGATACTCCAAGAGCTGTTCTTCAGCAACGATGAGTGGTGGGGAGCAGAGCCCAGACCTTCCGGTCAATGTTGACCAGGATGCTTGCATCCACAAGGTCAAGGAGCACTTCCCCGACATCTGTGTACAGCATCTGCATTCCATTGCAGCACCTCTTCTCTACAAGGCAGAGGAAGTGATCAACCACGTCCTCGAGGAGCAGGACGCCGGGAAGCCTTACCCAACGGAGCGGAAGGAAGTCCTCCGCACCAGAAAGCAGGACGGAGATGAAGAAGAGCGCGCGATGGCGCGGGACCATGCGAGATGGAACAACCCTCGGAGAACGGTGATTTTCATTGATCACCCTGAATACCCCATCACGTAAGTGCGCCCTCCCCATGATGATGGACTTGGTTGGATACTTGTAGCCGCCTCTACCCACTCTCAAGCCGAAAGACTAACGTCCAATGCAGGAAGAAGATGCTCGCCGGAGATTGGCGACTGGTCCCCATGAAGACCATCGTGCATTTTCTCATAGGACACAGGAATCGTCTGTACCCAGCGTATCTGGCGATCCAGGCCGCTTTTGCCAAGAACCAGGGCGATGGCACACCTCTCCCTTGGGTTCCCAAGAAGTGCCCTTCGCCACTCAACAAGTGGTACGCCGCTGGTGCGCTTGCCGCAAACATCCCGATCACGGGGGACCCCGTCGAGCGTGAGCTCATGGAGGAGCTGCTCGCGGCGAGAAGGTACCGGGAACGCACCAATCCCGGTTACGTGGCCATGTTTGCTACCAACCACCGAGAGGCCGTGAACCTCGAACAGGCCAAGGCGAGTGGCGAGATCGCGGAGTGTGAGTGTTGTTTCGTTGAAGTTCCCCTGAACCGCCTCATCCGTTGTGACGGAGAGCAGATCCACGTAAGTCGCGGTCCTTTTCACCCCCCCGATGACCCTCGTCTGACAAGCTATACCCCAGCTATTCTGTGCCACATGCTGCCGCCGGAGCGCAGAGACCCAGATTGGGTTGTCAAAGTACGAGCTCGACTGCATGTCCACAGAGGGCTGCAGCGCCGGCTTCTGCGCCAGCGAGCGGGCCAAGTTCCTCGACGACAGTCACAACCAAGCGCTCGATCGAATCGAGAAGGAAGCCGTCCTACGCATGGCGGACATCAAGAACCTGGCCAAGTGCCCCTTTTGCCCGTACGCGGAGATCTACCCAACCATCGAAATAACCAAAGAGTTTCAATGTCAGGGTCCCGACTGCGGCAAAGTCAGCTGCCGCCTTTGCAGCATGGAGACTCACATCCCAACGTCCTGCGAGGAGGCTGCTAGTGAAAGGAGAGGTAACCTGCGCCACGAGGTGGAGGAAGCCATGTCCAACGCCTTGATCCGCAAGTGCAACAGCTGTAGGTCTAACCACCTGGAAAGCCCATGGCAGCATTGCTGACTCTTCCACAGGTGGCGTCCCTTTTATCAAGGAATACGGCTGCAACAAGATGACTTGCCCTCGAGCATCCTGTAAAAACGTACAATGCTACGTCTGCGGAAAGGACTGCGACATGGATCACTTCGCGGAAGGAACATGCCTCCTCAAAGACAGCTTCGAGGACCGCCACCATTACGAAGTCGAAAAGGCCTCCAAAGAAACCATGGAGGCCGTCCTCGCGAACAACCCCAATCTCAAGCCAGAGGATCTCGCACTGACAATGTCTCGCGTCGTCGAGAACGACGACCTGGAGCGGAAGCGACTGGATCTGAATATTAACCAAGAACGACTGTACAGGGACGCCGTGCGCATCAACGGTCAGGCCCAGGCCGACCAGTACATTGCAGGTTACCAGGAGCAGAAGCAGAGGGTGAACAATATGATACGTCGGGCACTGGTTCCGTATCCCTTGCTTCCGCGTGGAAACGGGGTAGTCGGTCAGGCGAACGGAAGCCAGCCGCAACAGCAATATCAGTTTGCCCCTATCCCAGGCCTCCAGGTACAGCCAGCCAACAATCAGGGTATAAAGCAGGAGCCGCAGGAGCAACATCAGTTTACCCCTATCCACTACCCCCAGGTACAGCCAGTCAACAACCAGGGTATAAAGCAAGAGCCGCAGGAGCAATATCAGTTTGCCCCTGTCCCAGGCCTCCAGGTACAGCCAGTCAACGATCAGGGTATCAAGCAAGAGCCGCAGGAACAACATCAGTTTACCCCTATCCACTACCTCCAGGTACAGCCATTCAACGATCAGAGTATCAAGCAGGAGCCGCAGGAGCAACAGCAGCCTCAACTTACCCCCGCTCAAGGCCCCTACCAACAACCAGCTCAGAATGGAGGCTTCCTTCAGCCTCATAACCTCTCCGCGATGCCCATCAACTGGCAGCTAGCGAACAACCAGGGCATGCAGCAGCAAAGCCCAGTCCGGCAGCAACAGGCCCAGGGCCAACGACCCTTCATCGTTCAATCCCCCCTGAACCGGATTCCCCAGGCGCAAGGCCTTGAGCGCCAGGCACAGCGCCAGGCTCGACGCCAGACAATACAACAAGCACCCCCGGCTCAGGCGATGATGGCTCAACCCCAGCAGCCAGTTCGCAGTACTCTTCAAATGACCCGGCAACGACGAGCCAGCATGCACACGCCTCAGCCTCGCGAGCAGATTCAACAGGGAGCTACTCATAACAACACGGAGTTTGTTGGAGTACAATTCGCAGAGTTGGTCCTCAGTCTCAACAACGGCCAAGGCCAGGGTGTCAACCGTGGACAGCTTCCTCCCGCGAACCCCTTTCGGAACCTTGATATTGTCCGGGCTGCAACCCAGCAGCAGCAGCAACTTGCGGCTCAGTACCATCTTGCGGTGGGACAGAACCAGTTCGGAGCAGTTCAAGCCCAGGCCCAACAACACTACGGAGCAGGTCAGCACAGCCAGTTCGGAGCGGCCCATATCCAGAGCCAGAGCGAAGCTGCCAGCAGGATTGGACAGCAGATCGCCCAGGCTCACTTTAGCCAAAGCCAGAACGGACCAGCTCAGGACGGCTTCGGTTACAGCATGGGACAGCAGGCTCCCCAGGCTCGCCTCAACCAAACCAACCAAAGCCCGAACAGAGCAGCTCAGAACGGCTTCGACTACAACATGGGACAGGGTCCCCAGTAGGTAGAAAGCCAACGCTGACTTTCTATCGCCTCATTGACGGATTTCAAGATGTCTTCAGAAGAAGTCTGTTTTTTGTTTTCCCATGCCACTCATATGCGTCCTTTCAATGTAGGTACGAGTTGTCGGGTTTTCTGTCATCGGCAGGTATTCGCGCAAGGGTATTCGCGCACAGGGGCATAGGCCCAAAGGAGTACGTACAAGCACATTGGTTCTTCTTTTCGCGTCTTCATTTGCTTTTATCGCAGAAAAGAAACGAAAGGTATGTGCAGGTTGTTTTTGGGGAAAGGGGCGCCGGCGATGCGCGTGTATGGTTCATGTCCACCAGTTGTTAGGTAGTTAATCACTTTTTGGTCTCCAACTCCGTGCTATCCCGCAAATACTCGTGAATTCCATTGTACCGGTCCCAGGTTGTGGCCTCTGTTATCTGTTTCTCCCGAATCTTTCGTGCCACTTTCCCTTGGCTCCTCCCAGACTCTTGGTAGCTCCGCTCGAAGCTCCGGCGGTTTTATCCGGAACGACCTCCAGCTCTACAGTTTCTCGTATGGTGGATACTATAGAGATACCCTGCTCTGGGGTCGAAGGGGTCGAAGGCGTAGGCGAGAGGAGCATGAGGGCATTGGAAGTGTTCTTCTGGCGGAGAGCATATGTCTTGGAAGGTGTCTTGAGGAGAGCAGATGTGTCGGAGGACTCAAGAGTCAGGCTTCAAAGTATTAACACGAGAATTGAAGAACAGTAATGAATCTGAGAAATTATAGGTCAACTTACACGGGAGCATTGTCGGATTCGAGGAGGGACTGGAGCTCTGGGGGCAGCTCGATGAGACGGTAGTTTGCCGAAGAGGGCGTATGTTGGACGGTAATCCCACGAGATTGACTGGACATGGCGGCGACCTTTCTAGTCAGCCTTGTGTACAGAGGGTATTTTATGGAGAAGTAGATGCAAAGCTGAGTCTGTTGCTTGAGATGGAGGATTTTGGTGTTGAAGTGACGTCGGCAGACGCGAGGTGGGGTTCGTTCCACGTGAAGGGGCTTGCCAAGAGCGAGGAGGGAGCTATTATTAGCAACTTGGTGGGTAAGGGGAGATGGGGGATCATGAAGTGAGGAAAGAGCGAACATGGATGGAACAAGGTACCTACCTAACGAGAAGGAAACAGAGCTTGTATTAATTTCAGTGTATTCTGCCATGTCCTAACATGAATGATTCCCTTCGATCATCACTCCATCGAGTTGGTCTCGAATGGCAGATTGCAGAGCCATCTAACATGCGTCTCAGTATGGTTCCGCTCTCTATCATCTATGTTACAAGCCACATGTGACAGCTCCTATATTACCTCTCACGAACCTGATATAGATAATCGAGAACATGGTAGCAGCCCTTGGCATGCCTGGTCTATCTGGTCTAGTCTTTCAGCCTTCGAATAGTCTCATAATACAACGTAACTGATCAGGCTCATGAGACAACCTCCCTAATTAAAAGATAGAATTATGCATAATGACAAGACTAAATTCGCTCGCTGGTGTTCATTACAAAACCATTTACGCCAGAATATGTAACTGAGCGCGTCAAGTGGACGGACGGACAGACGCGTCAAGATAACCTAGGTGCAGGGCATGGGATTTTAGTGCTGGAAACGGGCGGGGGCGCCCCAAAGATTCAGCCCTCAGAGCCCTGAAAGTTGGAGGCTGGAAGGGACGTCCCGCTGACCCCGACCCCGACCGCCGATGGACGGGGGCTGGACCCCATCAAATTTTTTGACCGACCGCTCCATGTCTGTTGTTTGTTGCTTGCGGGTAGAGCTGGGGGTCCTGTAAGATTCCCTATCTACGGAAGTCGATAGGTATTAGTATGACAGAACGATATTCTAGCTACGTTTTTATGATTTTTAACTAAAACCACTCTCATCAA
>JABFEX010000704.1:0-36035 GCA_013623515.1 Fusarium illudens | reverse complement strand
CTCCCTCCCCCCCCCTCTTCGCCATCCGCTTCCTAGTCCCTTCTTCTGTTCGATATAATATCCATCATCCGGTATCATGATCTTGGGCGCACATGAAACTATCTCCGGAATCCCTCATGTCCGATGATCGACTACGCCGACATCATACTTCGCCAACTGACGCACCTCCATGATCGCCACTACTGTCTTCAAGCAATCCACTTTACGAAAGCACCGCCCGGCCGATGTCCTCAGAGTCAGCAATACGATATCATCTTCGCGAGACGGACAGCCCCGTTACCGTAATACGCGACTCACCCCTGTCTGCTTCATCAACGCCAGGCACGCAGAAATCTACCATGTTTTCCACGTTCTTCAGTCACACCCAAGCTCAGCTGCCCAAGGGGCAACCTGAGATGGAGACCTGTGACTTTGATCATACTCCCGCCCCCAGTGAGCGCTCATCTCTGGACATCCCGAGGGATGGTAGCGGGCACCCAAAGAGTTCAGATGAGCCTCGACAGACTCAAGGCACGGGCTTCCGACACCATCTTCTGAAAACCTCCGCGAACGCCCCCATGATTGTCGAAAAAGACTGCCCAGCCCCTCCAGTGCTGAGCCCAGTCTCTGAGCCCGAAGAGATGACTTTCAAACCCAGTACTCTGGTGGTGGAACACGAGAATCAAGGCACCTTTGCCACGCCCGGCACTCCATCCCCATTCATGCTACCACATGATGGGCACCCCTTGCTTTCAATCCCAGCTACAGATCTCATCCGCTTAGAGCCCTCGACGCAGCCTCGCGACCTTCCCTCCCCTGCGCTTTCTCAAGAGTGTACCGACGAAGCAGGCTCCTGCGACGCTACAGAAGCAAGTCGAGATGAAATACCAATCTGGCCTTTCCCCGACAACAGTCCGTTGCATACTTCCGATTCCTGTCTGGGAGACGACTAGAAGTCCCAAGGTTTTCTGCGTGACGATCTCAACGAGACAAGCAACGAAAGGACGATACCTCGTATTAGAGGACAGTACCGTTGCGTAAAAGTGCGCCCTGCCTTCAACTACTATCCGCTAGATTACGGGAAGCATTTTGGAGACGACCCAGAACAACAATATCGGGGGACAAGCAAGGTCCGCCCTTTTGATCCAAGCCTCGAGCATGCAGAAGTCCAATCTGAACACGGAGATAACACCCCCCCTCAAGATGCGGGCGAAGACAGTCAAACGTGCAACTCTCGCGCCTCAATGAGTTCATCCAAGTATACGCGCAGTGAGGTTCAGTTCGGGATTGGAACCAAAACCCCGTCTCAGACCCCGTATGACAAGTCCCGAGCCAACTCTACAAGTTCATCAGGCCGGCGCAGGTCGTTAGGTTCCCTACTGGATTTCAAGCGGCCAACCCAGTGGCTCAAGAATTTGAATAACGCAACTTCGAAATATAGTCCAAAGTTCACAGCCATCCCAACTCGAAGGAGGTCGTCCAAAGTGTCATTTGCCGACGATCGACGTCCTTCCGAGCCGGTCCTACCGAGCAACATAGCCGCCCGTAGGCTATCAGGAAAGACCACTCTATCCGGCAGATCAGAACCTCGGATAGACAGTTTTATGTTCAAGCGCGCTATCAGTGACCTTGAGAGGCTCCTTGGTGAGGCTCTTTCGCTTGCCTCGCAGGTCGCCGACCAGTCCGAGGCTGCTGCTGCCAACACTCGCTACGATGATCGGTTGCACTCCCTGCCGAACGAACGTCGTCGTTCAAGTTCTTCAAGCGAGCAGTCGATGCATAGTGCTCAAGAAAGCGTCGACTTGTCTATTGCTGACATGAACGATGCACCTTGCCCAAGAAGACCTGGATACAAACATTCAGCGTCCTACACCTACTCTTCCAAGCGCCCCCGATTGGTCGACATCGTCAAAAACTACTCCGGAATGTATCAGAACATTCGAACCAAAATGCGAGGCGAGCGGTCGTCTCCCATTGGGATTTTGGAGTTGTCAGCAGAGAACAGCCCAACGCGACGATTCAGTCTCTTCGATGAGGCCGAACAGAGTAAGGAAGGAACCGCGACGGAAGGAAATGTCACCAGCGCCAGTATCTTCATGAACTTGATCAATGCGAATCGAAACCTACAAAGGCAAGAACCGTTGCAAAACCGATCTGCAGCTGCAACTGCAAGTGCAACTGCTACCACCGCTGGCCGGAATGCTACCGGTCAAGACGTCGTCCCTAGCCACGATGCTGCAAGCCGAAAGGTACATGGCGAGCATGGGATCAGTCTACGAAGGAGGTCTCATGTCAGTTTACGCAACATGCAAGGATTCAGTATTCCGAAATCACACAAGCGACAGCCAATTGCAAGAGACTAGTCGCCCATCCGCAAGCGTTTCGTCGCCTCGGTTGCTTGCCTGAGCACGGCTCTCATTGGAGTCATACTTGGTATCTACACCGGTCTCGTCCCATCTATTCAGTACTACATCGTGGACCAGTCGCATTTGACTGTTCATGGAAACACGGGGTGTTTTCTTGCCCTGGCGTTGCCTTCGTTCTTCCTCTGGCCACTGCCGCTCCTTCACGGTCGAAAGCCCTACATCATGGCAAGTCTCGTCATCGCAATGCCTTTGCTCTTCCCACAGGCAATTGCCGTCAGTAGTCAGAGATTGACCAACACTGCCTCGTGGAGGGCGCTGTTGCTTGCTTCGCGTACTTTGATGGGAGGCTCGCTTGGGTTTGCCAGCATGAACTTCCACTCGACTCTGACGGATCTGTTCGGGGCGTCGTTGATGAGCAAGAATCCTCACCAGGAGGTGGTTGATCATTTTGATGCGAGGAGACATGGAGGAGGCATGGGCGTTTGGCTCGGTATTTGGACCTGGTCCTGGATCGGATCTCTTGGCCTTGGGTTTCTCATCGGAGCAGCCATCATCGACAGGCACCCACCGGCCTGGGGGTTCTATGTCAGCATCATGTTCATTGCAGTTGTGCTCCTCCTCAATGTTGTATGCCCCGAGGTTCGCCGATCTCCTTACCGGCGATCAGTTGCAGAGGTTCGAACTGGAGAAGACGTTTCACGCCGGCTGGCTCGAGGAGAGATCATGATGCACCGAGTCAAGACAGGCCCCAAGTGGTGGGGTGAGGAGGTGTACCATGGAGTTCGTCTATCCATCGAGATGCTTCGGCAACCCGGTTTTGCAGTGATGGCGGTCTACGTCGCGTGGATCTACGCCCAGGTGGTGCTAGTTATCATTCTGCTGGGTTCACTTGTCTCACGACTTTACCGCCTGAGATCACCATACGTTGGCCTCCATGTCGCTGCGGTCACGCTTGGAGCTCTACTTGCTATTCCTTTCCAGAAGGCCAGCATCTTCTCCAGGTCCCGAAACCGACGAGTCAGCTCCAGCCGCGATACAATAGACAAGAAGGTCGCATGGTCATCCCATCTCATCCGCCGGGCCCTCTTTACAGTTTCGCTACCCATAGGCGGCGCTTGCTATGCTGCTGTTTCATCTGGACCACCGATCAATGCCGGCGCGCCTACATTCTTTGCCTTGTGCATCGGGTTCCTATCTTGCCTCGCAGTCTCTGAGTGCAACGGCTTGATCATGGAGACTTTTGACACTTCAGACTTGTCTCCAGGTATGGTCGGCCGGCATCGTGATCCCGCTGGTCAAGACCAGACAAGAACCAACTACTCGTCTTTTCCAAGAGTCACGTCTGGGTTTGCGATTATTCATTCCCTGGCGTTCGTCCTTGCGGCAGGCTCAACTGCACTGGGTGGTCACATCACGCGAAAGCTTGGTCAACAAGTTGCCACTGGCATTGTGGCGGGCATCCTCTTCCTGTTGACGGCCCTATTGTTGCTTGTTCTCATCCGCTTCAAGAACGTGCCGATCATACCTCGGTCCAAGTCGGAGGAAATGGACAGGCTAACTCAAGCCCGGCGGCGATCTACAAAGCGTCGTGCCTCCATGCCCAACGACGTACGGGCCCTGATGGAGGAGGATTTCGCCTGGCGGCCTGTCATGATAGGCAACCCCATGGGGAAGAACCGTCGAATGAATGTGTTGGAGATGGGGAACATGACGCGGTGGCAGGACATCCGGCGGAGGAACAAGCTCATCGACGCAGGTGTGCATCTTAACCATGATACCTTGGATCAGGGATTGGATGCTGTTGATGCAGCGCTAGAGAATCACATTGATGGCATGAGGCGGAACGATCATGGCCTTTTCAAACGAGGAAGCGTAAGAAGACACGGGGGTCGTCTCCGGCGCAGCAATCAGAGCAGTGACCAGACCTTCCATAAAATGGAACTGGATATGCTCGACCCCGTGGCCACACCGAGTGAGCCAACTCAGCCACGGCAGCAGTTTGTTGAGAGGGAATGCGTCATGGGACAGACGGTCAAGGAGGAGAATGAAGACGAGGCGCAAGCCGGGCCAGGCAGCGGTCGAAAGGATTGAGGTTTCGAGGCACGCAGAGCAAAGAGGGACTTGAAGACATCCAGTTAGGAACCTAGAATGAATGGCTATGAAATACAGAATGATTTCTTTTCTTCCTTCCCTGGTAATATTCATCCAGTCTATGGCTGAGGCTCATTACAGCGGCTGGTGCGTAGTGGTAGCTAATGATACAATACGGCTTTCTACTTGAAAAAAGAAAAAAGGAATAACTATGTTGGTATGTGTTGTTGACAAACAAAAGATGAAATGCGTAAACTCATTCTCCCTACTGCACGTTTAGATACAGGTCATCTCCACGGCGGGTAGGGGTCAAGGTCGGCTTCCAGTGAGGGGACAAGGGGAAGCCAGGGGGTGTCAGGTCCGGGTTCTCGCGATGCCATTTGGAGGCTTTTGGTGAATCAGTGCCGATCGACATGTTGGCGGCACGGTCCGAGCCGAGGCGCTTGGTGAGGAGGGTCGAGTCACCGGACCGAGACTGCGAGGAGGGCTGGCTCGCGGTTGGTGAAGGATTGTAGTCTTGGTATTGGACGCGTGAAGGGTAGATCTGCGGATGCTGCGCCTGCTGTGCCTGCGGCTGTGGCGGTTGTTGTTGGTACTGGAACGATTGGTACGCGGAGTTGCGCGGGTATGGAGGGTTGGGTTGGAAAGATTGGTATCCTTGGGGCGGCTGGCGCTGGAAGGAATTGGGAGGTGGGCGTTGGTATGGCTGAATGGGTTGCTGCTGCTGGAAGGCCTGGTATGACTGGGGCAGTCGTTGAGCGGCCTGCCAGTTGGACTCTTGCGGTCTGGGGGACGGTTTATGTGAGGGGGGTCGTTGGTATGAAGGAGGTCTCTGGTATGGTTTGTATGTCCGGGATTGAGGGCCAGAGGCGGAACGGTGATGCTGTGTTGGATAGCCAGTATTGAGAGGTTGAGGGTAAGGCGGGTCAAAGTAGAAAGGAGAGGCCCGGGCCTGGGTTGGGTCCACGGGGTGGACGTTTCGTGCCTCATCCTCGTTACGTGGAGGAGAAGGGTCGACGAGGCGCATCGAGGGAGAATCCTGTTCGAGCCCGACGTTGGGGATGACCTCAGGTTCGTTCAGCTGTTGCTGCTGCTGTGGAGTCTGCATCATTCCCAGTGTCGGGCTGGGCTGTCCGGGAGGGTGGTACACAACTTCGCGCGTGGGCGGACCGGACCTCCTGTTGAAGTCGCTCATCTGGCTCATCCGTCGGGGGTCTCGAGGCGGGATCCTGGGTTGCGGATGACGGTGAGGAGACTCGGCGACAGGCGAGAGGGCTGCTTGCTGCTCCTGAGACAAGGCAGCGACGGCGGGCACGGGAGCGGGTTCTTCGGGCGAGGTGCTGATGGTGGTGACGTTGCTGCTGCTCGAGTCTTCGCGCGGCCGTGTCAAGTTCCGAGTCATGGAGCGGCGCGTGGTCATGTTGCGCCGCGGGTGATTCTGAGACGAGAAGAAGGGAGACGGATACTGAGGGCGAGGGCCCGCAGGCTTCTCCTTTGGCGGCACGCCCGCGGGACGGATCTCGGCCGCGGGGGCGAGGGATCGAGACCTGGCCAGGCCGGCAGCAGACAAGGTGTTGTCATCCTTGGGCGGCGGCCTCGGCGGTACAGCCTCCTGCGACTCTTTGGATCCTTGTGAGCCTCGAGCAATGACAGACGCGCGTTTAGAATTACCAAGAACCCAGTTGCCGTACTGGTCAGCAACATAGTATGTGCCCGCAGAGATGGGCGTCGTTGGCGGCGGCCTCCAGACCTGCGTCGAGTTGGTGTTTGCCGAAAACGAGGTTCGGTCTTCTTCAAACTCAGTCACGTTGCTCTCGCGGTTGTTGTGGCTGGTCCTGCGGCCGGCGTTGCTGGCCGTGGAGATGTGCAGCTTGGGCGGCGTCGGCTTGTTTCTCGACGGGGAACCTACCCCCGCAGCTGAAGCGAGGGCTGGCGGCGTCGGTATGTGAGAGATGTTCTCCTGGCTTGACGAGCTAACGTTGTGGTGCTCGTGGTCGTCCCACTCTGGTTGGAGCAGAGGAGGGGACTTTTCCTTGTTAAGCTTGAGCGGAAGGCTCGGTAGAACAGGTTTTGCTGGCAGCAGCTTTGATATCCTCCTCAGGGGAGACGCGCGAGGGGTGCCACGGCTCGAGGGGGCGGGCGAGATGGCCAGACCGAGGACACCGGGCCTGAGGGTCCTCCTGTTGTAGGCGGGCGGTGGAGGAGGAGGGGCTGATGATGGATCGAGAGTTGGGCGCATCTGATGGATCATCCAGGAGTCATGCCCACCGCCGTGCCTAGAGTTTTCTGGCTTGTAGCCCCAGGTGTCTCGCATGGGGAGGAATCCAGTCTTGGCCTTTGGATGGTTCTTGCGTCGGTAGTATCGCGCCAGCACAATGGCGCCGGCAGCGACCCCGGCAGCAGCCAGGACACCGACCGAGATGCCAGCAACTTGCTCGCTGGAGAGCTTTCCCGAGTCCTTCTCGTCGCCATCCTTGCCACCAGCACCAGCTGGCGCCTCTGTGGACGTTTCGGCCGCTGTATCTGTCGTTGATGTCGATTTAGAGATGGATGTCTTCCGGGTCGAGAAGGTAGTCGGTTCGTCCGTCGAGGCATCCGAGGTAGTCGGTGGCTCGGTGATGAAAGCGACGTCCGAGGTGAAAAATCGCGAGTCATCATCTGAAGAGGTAGTATCACGCTCCTTGGTTGACGACCGTTTAGTAGATGTTCTCGTGATAGGCAGCGGAGGAGGTGACGATGTGTCCACCACGAGAGTCGTTGGTAGTGTCTGAGAAGTGGAAGTACTGGAGCTGCTATATTGCGGCTCACTGGGCGCGGTAGGTGCTGTAACTATCACGGATGGGAACGTAATGACTCCTCCCGAGGGTGCCAAAACGAGCGTTGCTGTAATGGTACGTTGTGTTGGGTTGATGGCATGGGGCCTTCCATTGCACATATCGTACGCCCGCTCTATCACTCGATCTGTGTTGCTGTAAGTCTTGGATCTTCAAGGTCTTCACCCATATAAGACGTACCACTTGCTTCCGTCTCTGAACAGTATCCAACTGATCGCTCAGCAGAGATGCACTGCATTGCGCCCTCGCCCAGTGTAAAGCCCGTGGCGCCTATCCGAGAGCACATGCAGTCCATTGAGAGGCTGCCAGCGCAGCCGGTAGAGGCATAGTTGACTGAGAGGAACGAGAGGAGGCATTCCTCTGCGCAGACGGGGATAAAGCGCCCGACTTCGCTCGGTAGTTGTGCCAGCACGGCGGTTATGGAGAAGATTAACCATGGTGACAGGAAGGAAAATGGCCTTCTGGCCATTCTACAAAGAAACATCTAGAAGATATAAATGTCAGTCGCAATCACTTTGAAGGCCGTCAGTGATAACTCACCTAAAAGGAAGGGGATCCTATTAAGTGAGATGACCAGCATCTCAACGAAGTGTATTCATGAGAAGCCGCAACAAGACCACAAGAGAAAAATTAAGGCGACCAAGGAAAAAAGAGATAAAAAGGAAAAGAAGAAAAAAGAGGTCTTGTAAGAGTTAACGACGGACACACAGCATTGAGTGGAGGGAGAAAGAGAAAAAGAGAGGGAGAGGAATTGCGAAACACCATCTACGGGGGGTAGGTTGGAAACATGGGCGACATATGAACCGAATCACACCTGGCCTACTTCTCCAGCCGCCCTGTTCTCTCTCACCACCACCACACCCCCCGCAAAGTTCCGCGACAAGGCTCCAAGGAGGCCAGCGCTTGCTGGCCGACATGGCGTTGTAAGTCCTGCAAGCCTCCCTCAGCTCGAGGGCCTTCAAAGGTCACAGAGCCGCCGGAGCGGGCCACGAGGTCCCGCATGGTACCGGGGTGGCGAGGGTTTGTCTCTGCGTCATGGTGCAAAAGAAGAAAAAGGTTGGAACCGGGAAGGATGGATGGGCTGGCTATTTCCGCAGCGTGAGAGAAAAGGGCTCTTGCTGATGCTGCTGCAGCTGCAGCGCCAACAGTCAGTCAGTCGACCGCCGTTAAAGAGAGGAGGGAGGCCAACCCCCAGGCTGAGACCCACGACGTTCGCGGCGGCGGTTAGGGTTCGCACCATGAGTGGCTGAGGCTGACCCGTTTCCCTTAGGCGCCGCTTAAACGCGGGAAGGCTCCACTAGGGCGCCAGCCGCTGACAGCCAACCATCCAACCAGAAACGCTCAGAGGTCATCACGTGACCCACCTCCGTCCAATGGCGGCGGCGCTGTAACCTCGAAATGCAGGTCTTTCCAGCGCAGGCCTCCCCCCGTCCGTCTCTCTGCTGCAGATCCAGCAAATGTGACGACCCTTGGCCCCAAGTTTCGGACTCAGTTGATAGCGCCTGGCGGACTTGCCTGCTGTCTCTCCGTTCTTTGTTGGGGTTTGGGCTTCCAGGCAGGCTCCGTCTTCCACGTCTCTCTCTACCTATCTGCGGCTTCCTTCCGCAGCTAGGACAAGGGAACTAGGGTCTCCCAACGGCCCGGCTGAAAGAACCAGGCTCTCCACCCGCTCACCCGGCCCATTGCGAGATCTCTTGAGACGAGAGATTGGATTATCCGAGCAATCAGGATCCTCCCCCGTCTAGGAAATGGGACCTCGTTGCGGTGACGGGATAGTTAGAGATCCCACCGTCAATCAAGAAGCGGCCCGACCCACACATCTGGACAACGAGGCGGCCACATCAAGCCCGCTTGTGCTTCTGGTAGCCAGAGAACACGGCGATCGTCACACTTTTCCATACTTTGACATGGGCCTGGTTTTCGGTCCTCTTGCTTAACGTGGGCCCGGCCATGTCATATGGAAGTTCGCCAAGGTCTTTACCTATGACAAAGCTTGCAAGCCAGATCAGGCAGACAAGTTCAGCTGATGCTCATCGATCAACTCCACAGCGCCCCATTTGCGCGAATGTTACATGATTTATTCGCATTAAAGATCTAGATTCTCTGCCATCTGAAAGCTCACCAAGCACCACCAAGATCCTTGATCCAGCGTTCACATCCTACATTGCAGCAGCACCATCATCAAGCGAAACATCGCCGAGATGAAAGACGCAATGTTAGTGCCGGTATTCAAGGGCCAAAGACGGACAGTGGTTCGCAACCAACAAGCATCAGCAACAGCCTCAGACGCCAACGCCAACAGAACACCAACAGAACAAAAAGACCTGTGGGACATGAGGGGCTTCACACACCATCCCTTTCCTCCCCATTCACCTCTTGTCAGGGAAGAGAGCCGGTGTAAGTATATGTGGTCCCGCTCTTAAATCCCAACCAACCAGATGCTATGCAACAACCGCAGCCGCCCAACAGCCACCTCACATGGCCATCTCAGCCTGCAACTTTCGCAACTCGGCCTCTTCGTCGTCTTCCTCCACCGCCTGCTTCTTGCTCGATACAGCTACGGCATGTTAGTCTTCATACAAGACAAACGGCAGGTCTGGGGACTTACGCTCTGTGTTCGCCGGCGTGGGCATCTTGTGTACTGCATCTGACACGGGGACGTTGCCTGTCGTGAGCATCTGCTCATCGAGCTGCTCCTGTTGTAGCTGCTCCAGCTCCTCTTCCAGATCGATCTCGTCGATGTCGGCGCCGAGCGTGGCATTGGTCATGGCGCTGACAATCTCTTCGCTCATTGCATTGTGCTCTCGCAATTTCTCCCTGTATCAAGAAATCAGAAAATACCTTCTTCGCAAAAGGGAAAAGTCGGTCAAAGGGTTCAGGAACGTACATTGTCTCGTCCACCTTCTCCGGTGTAAGGTTTCCGTGGATCTGCTTCATCGCCTGGCTGGCCTTCTCCATCGCCACCAGAGTCTCCCGGTTGATGTTGGCCGATTCGATCGCGTTGATCTGCTGTTCCAGTGTCCCTATCTGCGCGACGGTCTGGTCGAGCGAGTGCTCATGTGTCTTCTTACGCCGCAAGGCCGCCTTGGCCGCTGTCATCTCGATCAGCATCTCTGCCCCGCATTCTCCCGCTCCTTCAGGGAGGGTCGCATACCATTCTTGTTTGAGCTGACGTTCTTGCGAGCGATGCCGTCCTGCTCGTCGATCTGGGTCTGGAGATGCCTCTCGCGCTTCTGCAGCATCTCAAGCTGCGCGCGCAGGCCGAGGATCGCATTCTTGGGGGTGTCCTTGCGCTTCTGCGCCGCGGCGCCGCCGAACCAGCCCCACATGTTTCTGGTGGTTGATCCGTGTAGGGTTGTTGATGGAGGAGGATGGTGAGAGAGGATGAGGAGCAAGTCCTATTTCCTCTCGAAGAGCAGGCTTCGACTTGTGTCGTCGATCCGGAAAATGGCGTAACGGGGGCCTCGACTCGGACTGGGATAGTGGGGTTGGGCCGAAAGCGCTGTTGAGGTGGTGCAGTTTGCCAGAGACAAGGCAGACGTACACGGACCCGGGATGATCGAGGTTATAGTCAGCCGCTTCGCTCGATGTTCGTCGTCGTCGTCAGCGTCGTCGTTGTGTCTGGTGTCTTGGTTGGTGGTTGACAAGGTTGGGTCGAGGCAGCCTACGAGGACTCTTATCGTTGCCTGTGCCAGTTCGCGGGAGGATGACGGCACTCTTTGCTTCTACCCGAGCTTTTCCCGATCATGTGACGCAATATTTCACATGGCTGAGCCGAAATGAAGGGTTTGATTCGTCCACACCCTTGAAAGCTCAAGATCGTCATTTCATTGGGGGCTTCAGCGGATGGAAGATAGGTACGGATACAGTAGATGCTCTTGACCAAAGGTTATTTCGAATCTACATTGATAGAAACCCCGAATGCCTTTATTGATGGCTTGCTGTTACTTCTCGTGAATTTTGAGCTTAACGGGTGCACAAATAAATATATGTCAGCGTCTCGAGCTTTTCACGGAACCACATGTTACGGTCACGCGAGCCACCCCTCAAAGGAAGAGGTGAGGCTATTCCCACCTAGCAACCCGTATGGACCAATCACCACACGACACCAAATTGGCAACTCAACCTGGCATTTCCGGGTCAGGTGGGACTCTTATTCTTCCCATGTGATATTATGTTTGTATTTTGGACGTTTATGCCACTGCCGGCCGAGCATGTATACCTTGTGGGCTTGCATCCCTCTCATCCTTCACTCTGACACTCAGTTCCCGTTATCACAGACGAGATATGGAAGCTGGTCGATGAGCGCGACTCTCCGCATCTTCAGTAACAGGTTGTAGAATGCCAGAGTTATCTAGGCATAATCTGCTTTGCACATGGCCATGTTTTCTTCTCAACCTTGCTAGGAGGTCAACTTCTCCGTTCAGCAACACACGATCAATCCACCGTCACTCGAGAATGAAGCACCAAATCGACTGAAGAGTAGCCAAGGGCCAGCCAAGGGCGGCCCTGTTCAATGTACAAATTATGTTCTGTTGTCTATTTGCAAATCTGGCTCCAGACTCCGCCAAACCGCATCCGCCCACCCACCAGGACTCGCCAAACCTCTATCAACATGCACTCGTGTTGCTTCTGGTGCTTCTCAAACCCAATCCGATCCATCACCGCCCAATCTCGACAATAGACAACCACTAAGGTATTCAAATATTACAGAAAAGCATCTGGTTCGCTTTTGGCCCACCCCACCTCCTGAAAATCCCATAGCGCCAGCATGACCGTATTAAAGACGCGACGGGTCGAGTCGAAATGAAATGGAATAAGTTGGTTGGAAAACGCCAAGGTCGTTGTTGCGCTCGCCAAGCTCGGCTCGAGATTCTGTATCGGAGCCGGCGGATGAAAGTTGGAAACGTTAACACACGTAACGTCATGGGTCCACGTATAGAGTTGCAGGTCGTCCAAGGACCAGCCTTCTCATAGGAAGGCACTGAGGCGTAGGAGATCAACTCGGGCCTGAGCCGTCGGTTCGAGTGTTTTACTTGTTTCCCTTTTCCTGCGTATCGTAGTGCCAGACGATGTAGTTGGGGAGGCCAATGACATCGTATCCGGCACGCTTGGCCATCTTGGCAAAGCCTTCGGTTTCAGCCTGGTTTTCGAATGCATAGGATGGGAAGTTTATGCCTGTAGACCATGTTAGTTTCTGCCACCAGTTCAGCTCTCGTGGTTACGAACCAGATCGGTGGACGTCAGCCTTGACAAGGATATTGACACCACCAATGCCATCAAGTTCAACTTCGACGTCTTTGTTCTCACGCCAATTTCCCATCTTGGCCATATATTGGCGTCCAGTGTCAAACTCCTTGTAGCCTATAACCCTTTATGTTAGAGTTTTTCGAGTCTGCGCATTGGTGATACTGACCCTCAACGATGACGGTATCTTTGGGCAAGCTATTGGCGAGTTTGCGACCCTTGTCCGATTCGATCCAAGAGTTGTAGTCGACTATCCGTGGATGTAAGCATGGTGGAAGCTGTTGACCAGATGCGCATTACTTACATCGACCCTCGATATCAACGCCCTTCTCGAATCGATGGAACCAAATATCTAAAACTATTAGCTGCAACTCTGTCGGGGGAGAGCGCGAACATACTGGGAACGAGGACATCTTTATCGTGTGCAATAAAGTCCTCGATGATCCGCCTCGGGGCCTGCTCGATATCGACATCACGCCAATACACCCAGGAGTGCTCCGGCTTCAAGGCGGTAGCCAGGAGATAGTTCCTGGCCTTGGCCATGGCTTTGCGTCGAGGAGCCTGGACCTCATACGCATGTCGCATGTCTGCGTTCTGGCTGAGGTGGAAATTGAAGTTCTTCTCGACAATCGTGATGCTATTGAACGGAACCTCGTCCTTCCGCTTTTGTAGGTGATCCAATTCTGACGCCAGGACAGCCAGTGTATCGTCTCTCGAGTCGGAGATCAGGAAGGCGAGATCGATCAGGCGGTGGGGGTAGGTGAGCTCGGCAACGAGCTTGAAGTAGTTGGCGAGGAAGGGAGCAGCATCCTTCAGGGGTGTCAGGATGAGTATCCGCTCGTTCCTGATGAGTGCCTGGTGGCTCGAGGTTATGGGGTTCAGGTCGATGTGCTGGATCGAGGGGGATTCGATCTTGAGCGGCTTATGGTGGTTGAAGATGACGGGTGTCTGCATGTGAGCATTCCACACGGCATGTTCGTTCGGCGTCATCTCCATGGGGGACTTATTCGGGCCCCAGCAGCGAACACTGGGACTTGGTCAGCTAATGGGTTCTTGGGCAAGCTGTGCCGGACCTCCATACTCTTGCGGTCCTGGTGGTGTTGCTCGAATACTGCGGTATAGTAGTACTATGATGCCAGTTACACCGATAAGGAGCAACAGGCGCGACCGTGTCAGGTTGGAACGCAGTACTCTGCTCGGGGGCATCTGGGCCTTTGCGGCCTTCCAGTTGAGCCCGCCGTGTGGGAGAAGCATGGCGAATGCTTCGGGTGGACCGTCGTCACCACCCAATCGTCGAGATTAAGTCGTCCGTCGTGTGTATGATCCAAGAGCTCCCGTCGCAATCGTCGGCACGGCGGTCGTCGTAAGCCACGTGGCTCTGCTGTCCCTTGGGTCGTGGCCGATGTCGCAGCAGTCGTCGCAATCGCCGTCGTCCAGAGGCAGGGCAGGTCAAGTCGTCCCTCGTTTTTTCCTCCGGGGACAGATATGACGCTGAAATGGCTACGGACAGGGGTTTGTTGGCGGCTTGGGGGGGGACTGAGGTCGTCGCGAAAGGGGTCTAGCGTGTCTAAGACGGCGCTCAATATCAACAATGTGTTCGCGTTGACCAAGGTTCAGCAGCAATATTAGAAACGAGTGTGTGGCGACTCCGGTGCCAATTGATGAAGACGGCCAGAACAGATCGTGAGATGGCAGGGCGATGAGAAGACGATGGAGCCGGCCAGAAAATACTACATTGTCAACATTCCCTCTGGATACAAAAAAAAAAGCCTAGATTCTCGTTGGCTTAGCAAAGCTGGAGCCCAGTGCGTGCGTGCGGGCAGGGTCCCCGAAACGATTCAGGGCCGCCTCCCCCACTATTCTCGTGGTGTCCAGGCGCTCCACAGGGCCCGCCGCCCAGTATCCTCCAGCGGCTTCAGCGGCAGAGAGCCCCTATAATTAAACCCGGGTGCCGCCCGGGATGTGGCCCGTCTCCTCCATTGTTCTCAACATCCATCATGGATCCCTCGTTTTAGCTTCGCTTACCCTGGATTAGCAGTCAAATTACCTGATCTACGGTTTCATGATTAGACAGTTGTCTTTGTGTTCTCTTCAAATTATTTTATATAATGAATATATTTGAGTGAATATTGCAGTCTTAGGTCTTTAAGATAGTCAAGAGCTCCGTCATGCCACGCTCATGACCAGAATGGCTACACATAGCACACCCGTTCCGATGCCATGTCGTGGAACGAACCACGAAAATCACCACCAAGACTATCGTGAGTAGGAGAATAAGGTCCCGTCAGCTCAGCGTAACATGACACCACTGTATTACCGGCGACAAATCACCGCAGTTACGAGCTAGACACTCTGCTGTCCATCACCATCCTGCGCGGTTCTATAGGCCGAGGATACGGGTCCAGACGTTCAAACAAAGAGGTGAGGAATCATCATGAACCAAACTCATCTTTACCCCAATCTGGCGGAACTAGCATGCATTTCCCCTGGACTACTAATCCACTGATCGTATAAAATCTCCAACCAGAACGCTGCATGCTGACACCACCCCAGACGGCTGAAAGAATTATTAGTAGACAGTCTTCTCAAACCAACTCCATCTCTGGCCGGGAAAATTCTGCCGAAACCCAGTCAGTTTGTATAAAAAGAATAGGACCACAAATAGAGCACTTGATTGATAAGCTGGAGAATAAATAGACCGGAGAGGTGGCCATGCCCAGCAGGTGGCATCAAAGTGTTCGGCCGAGTAATTATTCTTTCAAGCACCTCCGCTGACGTCGTCTTGTGTTCCAGATCGACCTCGAGGATTGGACCAATGACATTGACAGGGCGCAGTTGTTGCTGATCGCTGCCAGTGGTCGCAAATGGATGTCTCAACCACCAACATCAGCGTGAACGTCTCACATTCATCAAGATCTCCAGGACCAAGATAATCTACTGAATTGCCCACAAGAAGGACCGCATTACTCAGACATCAGCGTGAGGACAATCTGGCAATCTTTACAAACAGTAATCCCACATGCACACTGCGCTTCTGCGACGGCATCTTACCTTGCCCTTCTGCCGATTCACGATCCCATTCAGGGCGACTCAATTCAAGACAGCCCTCATACCGTCACAAACAATGGTCGCAACAAGACGCTCCTCACGCCTCAGCGCACAATCTACACCCAAGCTAGAACCTCCCACTGAGACTGCGCCCAAACCCAAAGGCCGGAAGCGCAACGCGGCCACAGCCAAAGACAAGGCCGAAGCGCCCTCGACACCCCCGAGGAAGCGCGCGCAAGGCAACCCAACAACTCCGGCAGCCCTGCCGCCTCTGACACCGACTCCCACCGGCGCAGGACTTTTCGCCGAGCCCAGAAGCTCTGCCAGCAAGCCTCGCAGCGCGGCTGTCACGCGGCTCGCGAACCCGAGGCTGACAAATGCGCCGCTGCTGTCACCAGAGACGTCGCGGCTCGTCGCATCGCGGGACATAGAGTCCGTGTCGCCTACCAAGGCGCCGCAGGCCAGGACCACGACCGAGAACCTGCTCCAGGAGGCATGCGACTACCTCATCAGTGTCGACGTGCGCATGAAGCCACTGATCGAGAACCACCACTGTCGAGTCTTCTCGCCAGAGGGGCTGGCAGAGGAGATTGATCCATTTGAGAACATCTCAAGTGGCATCATCAGCCAGCAAGTATCAGGGGCGGCAGCCAAGTCCATCAAGGCCAAGTTCCTTGCTCTGTTCGAGGTAGAGCCCGGTTCGCGATTCCCACATCCATCTCATGTTGCGGCCAAGTCGATCGAGCAGCTTCGCACAGCAGGTCTTTCGCAGCGCAAAGCCGAGTATATCAAAGGCCTTGCTGAGAAGTTCGCCAGCGGAGAGCTGAGCGCCCAGATGCTACACGATGCCTCGGACGAGGAGGTCATGGAGAAGCTGATCGCCGTCCGCGGCCTCGGCAAATGGTCCGTCGAGATGTTTGCTTGCTTTGGGCTTAAGAGGATGGATGTCTTCTCGCTTGGCGATCTGGGAGTTCAGAGAGGCATGGCCGCCTTTGTCGGTCGTGACGTTGCCAAACTCAAGTCCAAGGGCGGCAAGTGGAAGTACATGTCGGAGCAGGACATGATTGAGCTGTCGGACAAGTTTGCGCCGTATCGGAGTCTCTTCATGTGGTACATGTGGCGAGTCGAGGAGACAGACATCAGCACGCTGGAATAGCTTCTCCTTGGCCCTGGTTGCTGGGTCAGCGTTTGTTGTTACTTGTATGCTGTTTACCTAGAGAAGAGATCTCCTCAAGCATGCGTCTTGTCGGATCCGTTCCGACGCCCATCTTCTGATAGCGTCAAGTGGTGATGTAATGTCACAGAGTTCATCAATAGTCTATGAATGATTGGCGCCAACCGACTATCAAAATCCATAGGCGCCTGATGATCTTCAGGAGTAGCTCTTACTCTCCCAACCTCGTCGACTCATCCACGCTCGAAGCGCGGAATACCTATTTCAATCAATCAATGGCAATTATCTTGGGACAGGGACGTGATTGAAGGACCTGGTCGATTCGTCATCGACGATCTGCTCTGGGATGAGCCCGCTTCGTGGCATCGCTCCCAAACGGCGTAGAAATAGGTTGCGCCACGCGACGACCAAGAGACGCCTTTGCCGAGCACCCAACGAGCCTGGGCTAAGCCAGAACCCGCAGGAAAGGACATGGATATATCAGATCAGGTGCATGGATACGTGGTCAAGCTTGAGCTGGTTTGCTCCGACAAGAGGTCTTGGCGGCTCGACGGCTAAAGCTGTGCTGTCTTGGGCGTCTTGTGCAGCGAAAACCTTGATCACCACCCCCATCCATCTGCATAGCCAGCCAGCTCGCTGCAAACCTGGCATGGTCGAATCTGGAAGCGGGAAGTGGGAGGCTGCTTGGCGAGCGACGACAGGTCATGAGCGCTCGGCCTCAGACTGCTGCACTGCACGCCAGGCAGGCCGCGGCACCTCATCCATCCATGTGGAGTTGAGCAACCTCCACGCGTCAGGGGGCGGCGGGACGGAATGGAGAGGCTTGCGCCGCAGGCTTGTGATGGCGGACGATCCAACCAAGTAACGGGGACAAGCCCCCAAACCAAGCTCACACGCATACCGGCGGCGGGAGCACGACCATGACATCCATTCGAAACCGTCAAGTGGCTGGCGAATGAGCCGAGCGATTGACTTTGATTTTAGCCCTTGCGGGCGGGATGTGAGACTTGAAACTCTTTCTGCTTGTGTGAGAAAATGACCGAGGGCGCATGCGTCTGCTCCATCGAGTTGCTTTGATTATAGATTCCTCTGGTGTTGGTTGAAATCATGATTCTCCCGGCTAATTCTCCAAAGATACTCTCTCGAGGGAGATAGATGATAAGCTTTGTGGTCCTTGCAGCCGGGGGGAGAAGGCCAGGGGCGAATTTGATCCAGGGGTGGTGCGAAAAGGGGGTACATGTATTGGCAGCAGCATCTATCCGCGGCATATTCCCCAGTCTGGTAAATGACGGTTATCCACTGGGATACAGAATTTTTGGTCTTGGTCTTGTTCTTGGCCTTGGGGATGTTCATGTTCCAGAACTCTGAGATACCTTGTGCGATCGAAGCATCAGCCAAGACGTGCCTCTGAAGCACATGACGGGGGCAAAGAGGCAACCCTTGTCAGTATCAATGTCACCGGCCTTCTTTTGCTCCCCGAAGCGCGCAGGCGGAGGGAGCAGATGCCGATAGAGTATCAGGGGAAAATGAGGATTCGGTTCCCAGATGAAAAGGCAAGGGATAGAAAAAGGAGGACATTTGGTTTCTTTTTTGGTCTACGGGAGTCAATAAAGAGGAGAACGGCGACGAAACCCGCTCGGAGGCCCCGGAGGCCCCGGAGAGCAATCGGTCGGGTGAGTGTGTTGCTTCGTATCGAACATGTCTCCATCAAAAAGGTCAATGGTGTCCATGCATGGTGTGTGAATCCCATGCCTGGCATGTCCGACTCTCGGTGTACCACAGAGCGCGTTCTCCGAGGCCTGGACCCTCGCTGCCATTGAACAAGACTATCGTTTGTGTTGGTATCTTGGCCATTTCTTGGACACAGGTGGCATCTGATGGTAGTCGAGCGTGCACTAGCAGGCCGTACAGCCGTGGCCTAAATGCAAAGACGGGACTGAGCGAGGTGTTTAGCTTCTGTGCCATGGAAGGGTCATGACGTTTTGGTGCCAGAAGTGTGAAGTGAAACGAGGTCTGTTCAGGATCGGTCACGGCTGCATGGCCATGCTTGCCGACGCGTGGACCGTCGCGGCGCGGATATGGACGAAACAAGATGGATGGAAGCAAATTGGTCTTGGCCAGGGGCGTCGTCGAGAGAGTGGTGCATTAATCGCCTCAGTCGCCTCGTGTTAGTGCATACTTTTGGTGGCCTCCCGTTCAAGGTGAGAATGGGTGATGACGTTGCCAGCCAGCAGGTATCTTGCTAACAAATCTGCAGATTCCCTCCGGGGATAACCTCCCGCCATCCTTGCTAGCATGCGAGGAAAGCGGAGCTCACAGCAGCATCAACAGCTGAAATGGGGAGCAAATCTCGCCTGAGTGGGAGTACGATGAGAGATCAGAGGGAGAGGAGCGCTGCTGGGCTTGAGTTCGTGCCTGAACTGGAAGATGCCGGCCCGGGAGCATACGACATTGAGCTTGAGGTTAATTAGAGAATTTTCGAAGCGCAGGTGAAGGTCTCCAACAACGAGATGCAAATTGTTTCCCTTGCGAGATCAGGTTGCTCGAAGCCAGCCACATTCCGCTAGACGAAGAAGAGATAGCTACCCCTAGGACGGCGGGCGTGGCTGCAACGGCTGCAGAGACCTGATTAACCCCACTCGTTGGAGGTCGGTTGTCAAAAGTCCAAGTAGGTATCGATACGTATTGACAAAAGGTCTTGTTGATTGTTTTTGTTGTAGTGTAGCAGTTGTTGTTGGCCGAGCAGTGTTGCAACCGCGTTGTCACCCATCCATTGCTGCATCGCTATCGTGTTTATTGCTTGCGCGGCCCGCCTTTGCCCAGCGCACCAGACAGCAAGGTTCGCCAGCCCGAAGAGCGCTCCCCTCTAAGCAAAACTCAATAGATGACCGGTATTGGGTGGGAATAGAAGAATCTGGTGGTGAGTGACTCGAGCGGCCATGGACAATGGGGCCGTGGGTGGCTTGTCTTTGATCCATTTAGCGGAAATGAGTGGATGGCATGGAGCAGTGCCCCCGAAGGACAAGCCGCATTTCTCGCACCTGGCCAGGCCGGGTCACACCCGTTCGCACGTTGGCCTCTGGCTCCAATGGATGGATCCATCCCATCCCAACCCATCCCATCGCCCTGGATGGAGCGCCCTGCCCTGAACTGGCACTGGCTCCTTTTTTGGCGTGTCTGAGTTGCCCCTGGGACCATGGGCCAAAACTGGCCTGTTGGTGCCCTGCTTTGACATTTCAGTGGGTGGATGGGATGGGGCCACCCCCTGCTGTCCCGGCCTATCCCTCCCCATTTCTTCCATGCAGGCGACGCCAGGTTCCCACCGTGCGGGAGCTCTCTCTCATCTTGCAGTGGTAGTCCATCTCTCATCTCGTCCATCCATCCAATCTCTCTCCTCCTCCTCTCCTTCTTCCTCCCGTCGACCTCTTCTTCCTTCCCTCTCTTGTCGGTATCATCTCGTCCACTTTTTCTCTTCACGCCGCTCGTTTTCACCAGGCCTTCTTCGACTTCCCGTCCAAGATTCGCCCGACTTTACCTAATTCTGAGGAGGAATTCTTTTTGCTGCTCCCCAGCATCACATCCATCCCAGTCGTTCACCGAGAAACCACCAAGAACCCATACTAAAGGAAACATACAAGAAAAAAAAACCAAGGAAATACAGGATCTATTCCCGTTACAAATTAGGTACGTACAAAGAATCGCTTGGCCGACTGCACGCCGAGGCGCGTATGCGTCTGCGTTTTATCAGTGCTTTGACACCTGGGGCGTCTCGTCTCGCCTTGGGTTTTCCTTTCCCTTCTCCTGCCCCAAACAAACCCTCATCTTTCTTCCTCCCACACCTCATCGCAGTTATCCGTCTCTTGGCCGCTCCTTCCTTACGAATTGGCTTGCGTTCGTCTTGCCTCACCCTCCCATCTTTCACTTCATCTTCTCACACGTCTTGCGCATAGGTTGGTTACTCCTGGATCTCCCCATATCCCCATATCTTCCCTCCCGCAAAAAAGGGGACATCATCACCATCGCCACATCACCGAACCGCCTTCAACACTCAAGATATCCGCCGTCTCTGTCATCGCGAACATCTTTTACGCCTGATCTAGTCTGAGGCGGCCGCCGTAGATTTAGACGCTGCGGACATTACCCACGACCCCTTCACGTTCACGCTATACTCCCATTGCCAGCCCTCTCGACCGTTCTCGAACTGGGATACTAATTCCATACTTCCTCCTAGGCCATCATGCACTCCGTGAAGCTCCTCTCCGCCATTGTGGCTCTTGGTGCCACCGCCGTCTCTGGTACGTCCCCTTGGAACACTCAATTGGCGCGTCTACTAATACTGCCCACCAACAGGCGCTGCCACCTGCACCAAGGATGTCAAGGTCACCGAGGCCACTCCCACGATCGACTGCAAGGTTATCGATGCCAACCTGATCATCGACAAGGCCGTTGCCGGCGAGGTCTCCATCAACGGCCCCGAGGAGATTACTGGCGACTTTATCGTCAACGGTGCCTCCAAGATCATTTCTCTTTCGAGCACGTCCATCACCACCATCACTGGCAAGCTTGAGCTCGACACCCTCGAGGCTCTTCAGACTTTCCAGATGTCCTCTCTGACCGACGTCGGCTCCCTCAGCTTCATCACTCTCCCTCGCCTCGGCACGCTCACCTTCGGCACCAAGGGCGTTACTAAGATTAGCGGCATCCGAATTAGCGACACCTACCTCAGCGATCTAAGCGGTCTTAGTGTCGCCTCCGTCGATAGCTTCCAGATCGACAACAACAGGAAGATCACCAGCTTTAACTCGGACCTCGTCAATGTCACTAAGCAGCTTCTCATTTTCGACAACGGTAACAACATGGATATCACCATGAACAAGCTCGAGGTTGCTGCCGAAATCCAGATCTCCAACGCCAAGAAGTTCGAGGTCCCCGCCCTTGAGCGAGTCACCAAGAGTCTCAAGTTCACCAGCAACCCTGAGCTGAAGTCTCTGGCTTTCCCCAACCTTACCAAGGTTTCTGAGACGATCTCCTTTGTCGACATGAACAAGCTTACCAACATCTCCTTCCCCGCTCTTGAGACCATTGGTGGAGGTCTTGCCATTCAGAACAACACCAAGCTCCTGGCCATTGACGACTTCCCCAAGCTGAAGACTGTCTATGGCGGTATCAGCCTCCGGGGTAACTTTGAGAGGTAAGTTGAAGTTTGAATCCGCTTATTATCTTGCTGACATGGATTCTGTAGTGTCAAGCTCCCCAAGCTCGATACCGTTAGCGGCACCGTTGTTGTCACCTCTACCACCGATATCAAGGAATTCTGCCAGTTCTTCGAGGACCTCAAGGAAGACGGAAAGATTGAGGGCAAGCAAAACTGCACCTGGAACAACCCCGATGCCAACGAGGGTGGCAACGGTGGCGAGAGCGACACCAAGTCCGGCTCCAGCTCTGGTAAGGATGATGAGGAGGATGCTGCTGGCATCCTCAACGTTAACATGGCTTCCCTGGCCGTTGTTGGTCTTTTTGCTGTTGCTCAGATGCTGTAAGGAGATAGACGAGGCAAAATGGTTCGGTTTTTGGCGTCGCCCCCTGTTCTCATGTTCTTGTTTTTTCTCCAACATATTGTGTTTTGTCATCCTTCGTGAGGCACAAGATGTCTTTCGCGGGGGCAGCAAGTGCGTGCAAAGGATAACCCGTTAGAGCTTAATAATCGACTGTACTTGGACTGAACCTCCTCAAAACCGTTGTGTATGCCATGCCAATTTTGGAAAGGCTTGGTGATGTATTTACCTACTTATTAATATTGTTATGTGGTCTTGTAATGCTTGCTTCTACCTATTGTTTGTAAGAATTTGGGCGATGTCTTTGCAGAGAATGGTTATGTGACATTATGTCACTGCCCCCAATGGATCTCTAGGTGAGTCGACCAATTGGGCTGGGCTTATCGTGAATGGGTTTCAAGGAAGATTTCTCAGCTTGACTGTTCGTCAACACCAGGCGATCGACAATTATCTTAATAATGTAGCCTCGATGCAAGATCCGGGCCATCCTCACTCACACATCATTGTAGATTCCTACATTCCTTTGAAGACGGAAAAAGCCTTTGGGTATCATTTTGCACATGCCGCTGTTGAATCAAGTCCAAATCGCAACTCTACCTATCCCAACGTCAATCCCACCATCCAGTCTTCCATGCGTCCCATCTAATTGTATAACCCCTTCTCAAACTTCTCGGTGCTGAAGAATCTGGGGGCAATGGCACTACCGTTAAATACGCGCCCATCCAATTCGTTCACAGCCTGCGATCCGTTAGTCGGCTGGTAGTGAGTGATTCAAGGGATTGGCGGATTACCCTGAGCGCAGAAACTTGGTTCGTAAACTTGATAAACACCTTGCGGCTGCCCTGATCGATATAGAGCCTCTCCACACGCCCGTACTGTGCACCGTGTTAGCTCCAATGCCATCTTGAGACCAGGGATGATGTGTCGGTACCTTTTCTCCACACTCTTCTCCAATCTCCTGCCCCAGGCCTCCAGCAATCTCCTCTTCGAGATTGGACATATTCTCGAGCATGTTGTTTAGCACAATCACGTCGCTCATGATGCCAAATCTGCCAGTGTCCTCCTCCTTGCGCTTGCCGCCGATGATCTTGCCCTTGCTACCGGGTTCCGCCCAACCGCCGCCATCGGCGTCAGCTTTCTTTCGCCGCTTCTCGACTTGAACACGGAGAGGATTGATGATTCCTGATTCATCGGCGCCGAGACCACTGCCCTTTGTCCAGCCATATTTGCTCATGAGGCGGTGGGCAAAGCCGACTTGCCCTGGTCGGCTTGATCGAGGCTCAGGGTCGCCTCTCAGGTCATCGGCCGCAGGCCCGCCGCCGAGGGCTGGAGGTGGAGAATATGCGTCGTCTTCGACCTCATCCTTGGGCTCTTCAGGTTGCGTGTATCGTACTGGCGCGCGCGATATGGTAGCCGAGTTGGAAGCGGGAGGGGGGGATGGTGGAGGAGGAGCTGATTGAGAAGTCTGTCCTTTTGATATGGCTAACCGGCGCGCAAAGGTGTCGTCTCCTTTTGCATCGTCTGGCGGAAGGGCTGGGGGATATTGCGGGGGCGGAGGAACAGAAGCATATGAGGCAGGCGGAGCAAATTGAGCTGCAGTTGGGTTAGGCATGGGTACAGCAGGTATGTTTCCTTGGCTTAACTTACTGGACGCAACAGCATGTCTCGCATCCTCTTCATCATCTGAAAGATCGCTCTCGTCGCGCTTCCTCCGATGTCTGTATAGCAGGGCTTTCCACTCTCTGACCTCCAACACCTTTTCGTCACTGTGCAAGTATTCTTCCACGTTTGTTGGCCGCGTAGGGTCGTAAATGTCATCCCAATTGGTTTCGGCCTCGGCCTGCTGTTGTTTCTTCTTCTTCTTTTTGCGCCCTCCGCGCTGGCGCTTCTCGCCTGTTCCATATAACCACTCGTCTTCCTCGGTCGCTGCCCAGTCTGCAAGAGTGCTCTTTGGTTGTGCGGGAGCTGGGGGGGCGGAAGGGACTGTCGGCTTAGGGGCTGCGGGTTTGGGGAACGCGGTCTTTGGCTTCACCTGCTTCGCCTGCGGACGACGAATGGGCTGGAAGCGGAGGGCGGGGTCGATGACCTTTTTAACAGCACTTTCGGCAGAACCGTTGTCTGACTGGTTGTAGAGAACAGGTGCCGAGGAGATGGTAGCAGGGGCGGAAGAAGCGTCTTGGGGATCGAGGAGGTTTTCGTAAAGGGACAGCCCTCCACGAGGTGGCGGCGGCGGCGGTGGAGGAGCTGCCATGATATTGAGGCTGAAGGTAATGAGATCCTTTAGAAGACGATGGGTATTTTATACGGAAAGTACGTCGATCGCCGGGGGTCTCTGGCAGCGCAAAAGCTCACCAGGATGCCGTGTCTATACCGTAGTTAGTGAGAATGAGGAAAGTTGACAGGAAAGCTATCGTCGCGGTAGTTGCGCGCGCTTGGTTGAACTGTGGCTGAAAGTGGAAATGCGCCACCTAAGGCGGAAGCTTACCGCAAGCCGCACCTGCATGTAACTGCCCCTCCATCCAATGAATTGGACCCCGCCAACTGACCTCACGGAACCTTAGGTGCCTGTAGCTTTCACTGCGCAGACGGTGACATGCAGGCCTGAGGCTTCTTGTTGTTTACGCCCGAATTCAACCTTCAAGGTTGATGTTTTTTTGCGCTCGTCCTTCTTCAAACTCTACACGCGTCGGCTCCCACATTATAAGTAGGCGGCCGTCCATCGCAATCCTCCAGAGTTCACCACCGTGGTAAAGATTTCTCTGCTCTCTCCAATCCTAGCGCCAGCTGTAGAAGCGCCTAGACTGCCGCCTCTGAGAAAATCGTCACCGTTCCTACCACCGCTCAGCCCCCACTATTCCGACCTTCCTCCTCCATCTCGCGATCGAACAAACACAATCAGCTTGTCCACCGCCCACCATGGCTGATCTCGCAAGCCGTATTACGAACCCCAACGAAGCGGCCACGGATGCGCCCGCCGAGGCTGCCCCTGCTACTGCCCCTGCTGCCGCCGACGAGCTTGGCCAGGCCGATGGCACTGTCGAGCAACTCGGTGGCTCTGGCCTCCATGAGCCTGAATGGGACGTCGAGGTCTCCCTGAGCGAGCTCCAGGACAATGAGGCTACGCCCTTTCATTCCGCCACCACTTGGCAGGATCTCGGACTGTAAGTCGCTACCCAGTCCGTCATGTAACTACCGCTGACACTTTCATTCCCAGCCCCGAGGATATTCTCAAGGGCCTCCTCTCCCTGAACTTCCTCAAGCCTTCCAAGGTCCAGGGCAAGTCCCTACCTTTGATGCTTAGCGACCCCCCGCGAAACATGCTGGCGCAGTCCCAGTCCGGTACCGGCAAAACGGCTGCTTTCGTCACCGCGATATTGTCCCGTGTCGACTTTAGCAGGCCTGACCAACCCCAGGCCCTGGCTCTTGCGCCCAGTCGTGAGCTTGCTCGTCAGATCGAGGGCGTCGTCAACGCGATTGGCCGTTTCATCGAGAATCTCAAGGTTGCTGCCGCCATTCCTGGCGCCCTGCCCCGTGGCGAACCAGTCCGAGCTAGTGTCATCGTTGGAACCCCGGGTACGGTCATGGACATCATCCGGCGCAGACAGCTGGATGTCTCTCAGCTTCAAGCCCTTGTGCTGGACGAGGCCGACAACATGTTGGACCAGCAGGGACTTGGCGATCAGTGCTTGAGAGTCAAGAAGTAAGTTTCCTTTTCGTGGATGGCTAGCTACATGAGTACTAACAAAATGTGTAGTATGTTGCCCAAGGACATCCAGGTCCTCCTCTTTTCTGCCACGTTCCCCGAGAACGTCATGAAATATGCTGGCAAGTTTGCGCCTAACGCTCACAGCCTCAAGCTGCAGCGTAGCGAGCTCACTGTCAAGGGCATCTCTCAGATGTTCATTGACTGCCCCGACGACAACATCAAATATGATATTCTTTGCAGGCTTTACGGCCTAATGACCATCGGCCAGTCCGTCATTTTCGTCAAGGTGAGCAATAATCACACAAGCACATTTATTCTACAATCGCTAACACGGTCATAGACTCGAGAGAGCGCCAACGAGATTCAACGACGTATGGTCCAGGATGGTCACAAGGTCTCTGCCCTTCACGCCGCTTTCGATGGCTCTGAGCGAGATGATCTACTGGCCAAGTTCCGTCAGGGAGAGAACAAGGTTCTCATCACCACCAATGTCTTGGCCCGTGGTATCGACGTTTCCAGTGTCTCCATGGTCATCAACTACGACATCCCCATGAAGGGACGAGGCGATAGCGAACCCGATGCTGAGACTTACCTGCACCGTATTGGCCGAACTGGCCGATTTGGCCGTGTCGGTGTCAGTGTTAGCTTCGTCTACGACAAGAAGAGCTACGATGCCTTGAGCAAAATTGCTGCCAACTATGGCATCGACCTGGTCAAGTTGGACATCGAAGACTGGGATGAGGCCGAGGAGCGAGTCAAGGAAGTCATCAAGAAGAACAGAGCACAGGCTTCCTACGCACCCAGTGCGACTGAGCCCAAGGCCTCCGCGGCTACCTAGGAGTCTGCGGCTGCCTGGGAGTGGGCCGCGCTGGGGGTCCGCTACGGAATGGGATACAATGGGATGAACCCCAATGGCATGGTTTATAACGGCTGAACCACAGTGCAAAGGTTCGCAACGAGGCGAGCCGACGCGAAGCGATTCGCAATGGGAAGTAACAAGAAACCAGATACCTTTCTTGGGCTGTTAGCAGCGAACTGCGGGGAGTGACAATGTCCCTGATGACGATGGAGGACGTGCGGATGAGGATCGATTTAGCTACCCTGTGCCTGTAACATTGCAGGTACATGATGAGATACCAAAGAGAAAAGCCGCTGTTTGCCCTACGTTATGTTGAACCCAATGTGACCTGTCATGGGTGTGTCTTACTGAGCGATTCGTGTCGTGATGGTTGAGCTGCGTGTTCTTGGGTTGAGCCGTGAGCTCCTCATTGCAAGGCGATTTGGGCATGAAGCGCCGGACGATTCTGTGCTGGCTCGATGAAGCAACCACAAAGGTGATACAGTCAATGCCCAGGAGCACTCCAGTTGAGAGGACCCTCGCCAGGTGACGTGGAGTGCATCAGATATCACTACCACCAGTCTGGAAGCAGTTGTTCCGCAGGTGGGATGTTGTGGGACTTGAGGCCCGCGTTGTTCATGCGCAATTGGTAATATCCGACAATTCTTGGACGCCAACCGATTAGTAGCCATGTCTTGGAATTATACCTAAAACGACAAAGCGGAGGAGAGCACCAGAAGCTTGTATGTACCTACCTACCTATGTAAGCGGGCGGGGGGTGAGTAGTCGACGGGGCTTCAAAGGTGCTGTTTCTGATCATGCATCACGACTGAAGTTGGCGAATGGTGATGCTGGCACTAGTAAACTACATCCCTACCTAAGAATGTACGTAGTACCGAGTAGGTAGGCAGGTACATCCGAGGCCGGTGGTTAAATCAAACAATGGAAATAGTGGCTTTCCCTCCCTCACGTGCGGGCGCCTACCTGCCCGTCGAGGGAGGTTCTTTGTCATTTCACAATCAGTTCTAGAAAGAATGACCTCGACGATTCACAACCTCCACTTTTCGCGGCCCAACTCACCGCTATCATGCAGCTGCAGTGACGGCGCCCAAGAAATTGTTACTAGCGACAGAGTTTCTTCCGTGTTACAGAGCACAGATTGCGACTTGCGGTGGATGCTGTGGAGGCTAAGGTAGTCACGGCTTTTGGGATCAGCGGCCCCCAGGAATGGATCCGCGATGCCTCGATCAAGCCAGAGGTACGGATACTCGGTACTGGAAGCAACAAGGACCGGCCTCCGCGACAGTGGGTCGGCTGTTTGAGTAACGATATGGACTTTGTCAAAGTGACGACAGCAGCATGTCTGCATTGCTACTAAATCCAGCACAGCTCATATTGCGTACAGCGCTCCCAACCTCGGTGCGCGCCAGCCTTGCCTGACAGCGAAGACCGGCGAAGCGGACGAAATGATGCTATCATGCCCGACCAACCTCCGTTTTTTCTTGCGCCCAGCCATACATAATACACCAGCCTCAGCGCGGGATGAGCACCATACCCCAACCGGACGGGTTGTAGCTAGGACATGTCTGAGGGAGAACATTGACAGTGACGGACCCAAATCACCCCACCGAGAGAAATGGCAAGACGAGTCGGTCCAATCCCCGAGGGCTTCCGATATCGAGATGCATGATGGGTCTACCAGAAGACGCCTCGGAGGCGAGCCACGTTGCACGTCTGGGGAAACTAAACCACTCAGTTGCAGCCGCGGGCTCACGACAGGCCAGCCAGGTTTTCGAGATGTCTTCCTCCACCCGGGGCGACCTGGTGAGGCCCGTACCAGGATGCGCCTGCAGGGAGAGCTGGGTTAGACGGCGTCGATGGTCGACGTGGAGATGGCGGGATGGGGCCCCCAAGGCCCCCTTCGTCCACACTATGAGGCCCCATCACGACTGAATCCAACCCGAGGCTGCAGCTGGCGGTCGACGGCGTGTGGCCTATTTGCGTCTGGTGGTCCTACCTATCTGGGCGCTCTGTTCCTCACACTGGCGGTGCATCGCCGTCTGGCCGCAAAATGCAATCTCGGCCACCCAATACGACATGATGGCCGTCAATCACCCGCTTGACTCGGGCTTCCTTAGTTGCCATGCTGGCAGGCGGCCCGTCATGCAGGTCCGCACCAATTCTGCTGTCGACGCTGGGCGCTATTGGGCCGCGATATGCCTCATCAGCTTTGCTCTGATGAATCAATGCGCCTCTGTACAACCTCGTCTCGTCGCTCGCCCCGTCAGGCTCGCCTCACAACCCAATTGCCCCGGCGACGTGGCGCCAGCCAGTGCTGGCCCTGCGTGGGCCAATTGCGCATGGGCACGACGCAGCGAGCGCTGTAATCATCCATGGGCCTTGGGCGCCTGTGGCCCATTGCGAGCAGGGGACTGGGCAATAAGCTTAGCCTGTCGGGCTTGCATGCTTTTTTGTCTTTGGCAACCTCTTGTCTCGAGAAAATGGACCCATCTTGCCTCAGGAAATCTCGTTAATGACCTCTCCGGACTTCCCACCCGTTCGCCCGTTATGATCCGAGGCCTGCATCTCGCAAATCAACGTTACTGAGAACCCATTCCTTCTGCCTCGCTTTGCATCGTCCAATAGCAGTTCTTGTCCCTTTTTTTCGCTGCGCTGTCGTGTCCTGCTGTACGCCGCGTGATACCCCCGACACACACGCGCCCACCCCCATCCGCCCCCCATTTTCCGTCGACAGACTACGTGACGACCTATCCGTTTTGTACAGGCTACAGCTACGGGTACATCCTAGGTAGGTAGAAGGCTTGACAACCTTCAGGGTCTGAGGGAGATCTAACGTCCCGCTTGGCGGCCCTACTGCATCTACCCGATCGCCTGACCGGCCCATCTGCAAGCGGCAAGATAATAGAGTCGCTCCCCAGGTTTTTTGAACCTAGAACTTCCCGTGATGTCGGGTGAAGACAAGGGAGAGAAAGTATGGATTCTGGCTACTACGGCTCCTACTATCCTGGTAACAGGACACATATTGATTGGAACCATGTGCAGTTTTCCAATTTCTCAAATATCCAGTACTCAAGGCCGGATATCTCAGACACGGAGGACCAAGATAGGGGCGAGTACCAAGGTGAGTAACAAGCTACGTACCCATCAGAAGCTTCCTTTGGCTGAGTGTTCTTCAGGCGACAATGCATATCCATCTTACATGGGGGTGCCAATGGAGGCACCCTCACCTCCACCACAAGCAGCTCTCACCAAGAAGGAGAGGAAGAAGTTGAAGAAGCAACAGGAGAAGGCCGCGGCCGCAGCGGCAGCAGAAGCAGCGGCAGCAGCTTACCTGCCACCTCCAGCACCAGATCCGCCGGCTGAGGAAGCATGGTCTGCACCGACATCATCCGGCAAGAAGAAGAGCAAGAAGGGTAAGAAGAAGGAGCAAAAGTCTCTGTTGCCACCTCCGCCAGTTCCCCTGCCTCCAACTGTTGGGAATAACAAGGAGGAGGAGGAGGTTGAGGAGGCGGAGACGAAGCCAGAGGACCCAGAACCTGCCGAGTCAGAAGAGAAGCTCGAGAAGGAGACACCAGCCGCCGAAGAGGAAACACCAGCCGCAGAAGAAGCCCCCGAGGAGGAGGACAAGGACCCCGCGAAAGAAGGAGACGCACCAGCCGAAGAAACGCCCGCCACAGAAGAGCCCGCCACAGAAGAAACACCATCTGCCGAACCCGAAGAGACGCCCGACAAAGAGGAGGTATCAAAAGACGAGGCGTCCAAAGAGGAGACTGCCTCAGAAGAGGTACCTACAGAAGAGACTCCCGCAGAAGACACATCTAAGGAGGAGGCATCTACAGAAGCCGCACCCACGGAAGAGGCTCCAAAGGAAGAGGGGGCCAAGGAGGAGGAAGCATCGGCAGAAGAGCCACCTCCCCAGGACAAGACAGCGGCCAAAGACGAGGTACCTGCTGCTGAAGAAGCGGCCGCCGAAGACGACAGCACCGCCAAGGATGAGACTCCTGCAAACGAGGAGAAGGCCTCAGTTGCAGAAGAGACACCAGCCGAACCTGAAGGGCCAGAAACTGCCAAAGAACAAGCAGCCGAGAATGATGACGGTGGTGATGAGGACGAGACTGCGGCTCCTGTTGAGAAGAAGCCCTTGACGAAGAAGGAGAAGAAGAAGAAGAAGGAGAAGGAGAAGAAAGAAAAGGAGAAGAAGGAAAAGGAAGAGAAGGAGAAGAAAGAGAAGGAAAAGAAGGAGAAGAAAGAGAAGGAAAAGAAGGAGAAGGAGAAGGAGAAAAAGGCCACTGCAAAAGCTGAAAAGCCTCACCACCACAAGTCGAAACACTCACATTCGTCCAAGGACGCAAAACCGCCCGAAGACAAGGCACTTGTCTCTGAACCCAGCGGGGAAGCGGAGAGGAGCGCCCCGACTGCCGACGTAAAGGAGGGGGACAAGGCGGCCGAACCTGATGCGGAGGCCAAACCTGCAGGCGAGGAGTCATCACCGGCAGAAGAAGCAGCTTCAGCTGATGATGCAACACTAGAGGAGGAGAAGCCGGCAGAAGAGCCTGCATCTTCAGCCCCCGCAGAGGAAGCTGCTCCTGAGGCAGAGAAGCCCGCCGATGACGCCAAGCCTGAAGAATCCGCCGAGGAGTCTCAACCGGCGGGCGACGCCAAGCCCGAGGAAGACAAGCCTGCGGACGAGGAAAAGGCTGCTGCATCGGAAGAGAACTCCCCCGAGGTAGAAGAGTCGCCTGCGGAGGCGGATAAGGGTTCTCAGGAAGAGGCTACCGCCGAAGCAGACGACAAGCCAGCAGAAGCATCCCCGGCTGAGGAGAAGTCTGAACCAGCAGAGGAAGCACCTGCGGTCGAGGAGAAGCCTGAACCAGCAGAGGAAGTACCCACGGTCGAGGAGAAGCCGGCCGAAGAAGCCCCCGCTGTGGGGGAGAAACCTGCTGAAGAGGCCCCCGCAGCCGAAGAGAAGCCAACTGAATCAGACGACAAGCCAGCAGAAGAAGCATCCCCGGCTGAGGAGAAGCCAGCAGAGGAAGCACCCACGGTCGAGGAGAAGCCAGCAGAAGAAGCCCCCGCTGCCGAAGCCGCTGCGGAGGAGAAGCCAGCTGAAGAGGCTCCCGCGGTCGAAGCCAAACCTGCAGAAGCGGAGAAGCCAGCTGAATCAGATGACAAGCCAGCCGAGGAAGCACCTGTAACTGAGGAGAAGCCGCCTACTGAGGAAGCACCTGTGGCTGAGGAGAAGCCTGTCGAAGCAGATGACAAGCCAGCCGAAGCAGATGACAAGCCAGCCGAAGAAGCACCTGCAACTGAGAAGCTACCTGAAGCGGAAAAGTCAGCCGAATCAGTTGACAAGACCTCTGAAGAATCCAAGCCGGCTGAAACAGATGGCAAGGCCTCTGAAGCAGACGACAAGCCTGCCGAAGAAGCTACGCCGGCTGAATCAGAGAAGCTGGCCGAGGAAGCCACCCCTGCCGAAGCTGATGATAAGTCCTCTGAAGAAGTCAAGTCGTCTGAAGCAGATGACAAGGCCTCTGAATCAGACGACAAGCCGGCCGAGGTCGCCAAGCCAGCTGAACCAGAAGAGACGTCGTCTGAAGAAGCCACATCTGCTGATGCAGAAGACAAGCTCACCGAGGAAGCCAAACCAGCTGAATCAGAGGAGAAGCCTTCCGAAGAAGGCAAGCCAGATGAGGCCGAGAGCAAAACTGCCGACGACACACCTGAGACCGAGGCCGAGTCTATTGCAGAGATGACACCTGAAAAGGAGACGGAACAGCAGCCTGAAGCAACCGAATCGCCAGCCGCAACAGAGACCATGGCTGCCGAGGAGGGGTCTGCTGAGACTGAGAAGCCTGTCGAGCCAGAGCAAACAGAATCTGGTGACAAGGCCGACAATGAAGAACCCCAGTCTGGCGCTGCAGAGGACAACGCTGCTACAGATGGCAAGGCTACCGATGGTGATGATTCAGAAGAGAAGGCCAAAGAAACCGCGTCTCCTGAAGAAAACGACACGGCAGTCTCGACTGCTGCTGGCGAGAAAGCTACGGAAGAAGAGGTGCCCGTTGCGTCGGACAACGACACCGCTGACAAGACACTGCCCTCTGCGGAAGACCAAACCCCCGAAGTCGATGAGGCAGCTGATGATAAGGCGGCTCAGGAAGTGAAGGTTGCTGACGACGAGAAAGTTGAGGCAGAGGCGAAACCCTCAGAGGATGACAAATCCACTGACGGCGAAGCTGCTGACGAGACTGGCAAGCCTGGAACTCCTGAAGCAGAGGCGCCAGAGACCACCGAAAAGGCAGACGAATCTTCGGATTCTGAGTCTGAGTCCGAGGGAAAGGCGGCAACAGCGGAGGCCAAGGAGCCCGAACCTGAAGCCTCCACGACCGGTGATGATGAGAAGAAAGATGTAGACGCAGCCGCTCCTCCAGAGGTCGAGGTCAACGTCGCCGCCGAAACACCCGCTCAGCCGGAGGATAAGGATAAAGGGACTTCGGAGGCTCCCGCCGAACCAGCGCCGGAGCCGGAGCCGGAGCCGGCAGCTGATGATGTGAAGCCGAAAGAAGAGCCCGATGCCAATTCTGCCCCTGCCGAAGTCGAGAAAAGCAGCGATTCTGATTCCGACAGTGACAATGAGGACGACAAGCCAGTTGCCGAGGCGACACCGGAGCCCGAGCCTGAAGTATCGAAGGAGACCTCCCCAGAGGTCCCTGATACTTCCAAGGCCGCGGAAGACTCGGACTCGACGGATGACGACGAAGCCGAGAAGAACCAGCCTCCGGAAGTATCATCGAAGGGTGAACCTGAAGAGGCCGCCCCCGAAACTCCAGCAGAGACAACTACACCCGCACCCGCACCCGCACCGCCCCCCGAGTCAGATAGCGACTCAGAGAGTGACGCTTCAGAGGACAGCCCTGATTCTGACAAGGAGCCAGCCGTGGTGACTACAAAGGAGGAATCAACAGCCCCAACCGAGGAAGCCAAACCCGAGCCAGCAGCAGAAGAGACTCCTAAAACTGCTGAGACCAAGCCAAAGGAGGAAGCAGAGGGAGAACCGGCTGCTGCCGAAACCCCGTCCAAAGAGCCTGACGCCGAGAAGGCTCAAGATTCCGAGAGTGAAGATGAATCTGATGACGAGGACGCCCCCAAAGCTGCGGATGAGAAAGCGACGCCTGCTCCTGAGGCCGAGAAAGAGACGCCTGCCGCTGAGGTCGCAAAGCCGGATGCCGGAAAGGACCAAGATTCCGACAGCGATGACGAATCCGACGACGAAGAGCCTCCCAAAGCTGGAGATGAGAAAGAAACACCTGTTCTTGAGGCTGAGAAAGAGACGCCTGCCGCTGAGGTCGCAAAGCCGGACGCCGAAAAGGATCAAGATTCTGATAGTGATGACGAATCTGATGATGGAGATTCTTCCAAAGCCGGAGACGACAAAGCGGCTCCTGAGGTCGAGAAAACAGCACCTGTTCCTGACGCCGAAAAACCAGATGCTGAGAAGGCCGAGGATTCTGACAGTGACGACGAATCGGACGATGAGAATCCTCCCGAAACTGGCAATGAGAAAGCAGCCCCTGATGCCGAGAAGGAGACACCAACTTCTGAGACCGTCAAGCCAGATGCTGAGACAGCCTCAGACTCCGACAGCGACGATGAATCTGATGACGAGGCCCCCTCTAAAGCCGAAGATGAGAAGGTAGCACCTGCTCCCGAGGCTAAAGAAGCATCAGAGGAAAAGCCCGAGCCTGCAGTTGAGAAGGAGGCAGAGACCGCTGCAGACAAGCCTGACGCAGACGATGCCAAACCGGAAGCCCCCGCAGAGAAGCCATCTGAGGGGACCCCAGGTGAGGGCGATGCTGGTGGCGACGCTGGTCCTGAGCCGGGTGCTGAGAAAGCTGCTGAGCCAGAGGCACTAAAAGAAATCGCAGAGGGCGAGCATGAGGAGCACGAGGCCCCTGATACCGACGAAGTGAATGCCCAAGTCAATGGAGAAGGTGGCAAGACAACTGGCCCTGATGCAGAGACTGAGGTGAAGGAGCCTGCCAACGAAGCCAAGGAAGAGGCCCCAGCCGCTGAACCTGAATCTGCAAAGGAACCCGATAGTTCTCAAGAGGTTGTACCTGAGGCCAGCGATAAGAAGCCTGAGGAAACTGCAACTCTCGTCAAGGAAGAGCCAACGCCAGCCGACGAGACTGCCGCTGCCGACAAGGAGCCTGAACCAGCAGATGAGAAGCTAGCTGAAGAACCTGCTGCTGAGGAGGCTCCTGCCGAAGAAGCTCCCGCTGCCGCCGAGGTTCCTGCTGCTGAGGCCGCCGCCGAGGAGAAGCCAGCGGAAGAGGAGAAACCTGCGGAAGAGGCCCCCGCTGCTAAGGAGGCCCCTGTCGTCGAAAAGGAGCCTGAGCCAGTAGCGGAGAAACCAGCAGAGGAGGCTCCCGCCGCTGAGGAGAAGCCCGCAGAGGAAGTTCCTGCTGCTGAGGCCGCCGCGGAGGAGAAGCCTGCTGAAGAGGCTCCCGCTGCTGATGAGGCTCCTGCTGCCGAGGAGAAGCCAGCCGAAGAAGCTCCCGTCGCTGATGAGGCTCCTGTCGTCGAAAAGGAGCCTGAGCCAGCAGCGGAGAAACCAGCAGAGGAGGCTCCCGCCGCCGAGGAGAAGTTTGCAGAGGAGGTTCCCCCGGCCGAAGAGGCTCCTGTCACCGAAAAGGAGTCTGACCCGGCAGAGAAGCCAGCTGAAGAAGCTCCCGCTGCTGATGAGGCTCCTGCTGCCGAAAAGGAGCCCGAACCGGCAGATGAGAAGCCAGCGGAAGAACCTGCTGCCGAGGAGAAACCAGCTGAAGCTCCCGCTGCCGCCGAGGCTCCTGCTGCTGAGGCTGTCGCTGAGGAGAAGCCAGCGGAAGAGCCTGCTGCTGATGAGGCTCCCGCTGCCGAGGAGAAGCCAGCCGAAGTAGCTCCCGCTGCTGAAGAGAAACCTGCTGCTGAGGCCGCCGCTGAGGAGAAATCTGCCGAAGAAGCCCCCGCTGCCGACGAGGTTCCTGCTGCCGAGGTTCCTGCTGCTGAGGCTGCCGCTGCTGACGAGGCTCCTGTCGTTGAAAAGGAGCCTGAACCAGCAGATGAGAAGCCAGCTGAAGAACCTGCTGCTGAAGAACCTGCTGCTGAGGAGGCTCCTGCCGAAGAAGCTCCCGCTG
>JABFEX010000703.1:0-13721 GCA_013623515.1 Fusarium illudens | reverse complement strand
GGGGGGGGGGGGGGCAAGGTCCGGTTCATTTGGCAGCTTCTCCGCTCAGCGCTCCGCTAGCCAATATGCCGTGCGCCAGCATGAAACGAGAGGACCCGATCCAGCGCCACTTGAAGGGTCTAACCAGTCGCGGCTGGTCGTGCCGAGAGAGCCCTACAAGCATCAACGAGGGCAGATTAGGTAGAATGATCAGTGGACCTCGCCCTGTTTCCCCTATTGGATCTCGGCTAACAGGTCGTGAGCCTGTGTTGGTCCAAGGTCATACGGCTGCGCCACTGGAAAATGTCAAAAAAGACCCCATTTTCGTTTACCGTATTATCGACTCATGGAGATGGAAAAGGGGTCCGTGGGTCTCGCAGCCCTTGCAAATCCCAATCGCTAACCGGTTCTGGCCCCAAGACACGAGACACTGCGCGGTGGCTTATTGGACAGAAGGTTGCATCATAAGCGGAATCTAGCCGTGAGCGGTCAAGTCGCGTCTGTCTTTGCAGGGGTAGCGTGGGGTCCAGACTCTGCCAAGGCAGTGGACAAGGGCTTCTCCCCAGCTCAGTGACATTCAGGGCCCTGATCTGCAAGGGGCGGCACGAGTGCGAATGAGGGGGGATATTTTGAACGAGCAGGCAGTCAATATGGGTGAGCGAGGTCCTTCCTTGCCTGCAAACAGACTGTTGGTACGTCGCTCGACGTGAGATGCTGGTGGAGCGATGGCTGCTTGCCTACCCACCCGTTGAAGAAATCATGGTCTGTCTGAAACAACATGACAGCCCTATCCTGGGATGACACTCAGCCGAGCAAACAAACAAACTGGCGCAAATGTCAAAAGGCCGAGGTACGCACCCGAGTCAAGAACAAGGGCCCATCCTTCGGATAAGGGCGAATTAGCAGCCTTCCTCTGCTGGCTCCCAACAGACGAGAGCACGTGCCCGGGGCGTTTGGCAGCCTTCTGTGCGGGAAGCAGGGTTAATTGCTAAGAGTCAAAGTGTAAGTCGGGGCTGCACTTATCTCTTGTAACCCAGTCTCAAGAGTCCCATATCCTCTCCACCGTATCTCTGATTCTTTAGTCTGCCCACTAGACAATAAACTTGTCCATCCCTTCATTAACTACCTACCCAGGTAGGTAGGTATAGTTAGAAGGTCGGCATGTTGAAAGTATTGCATCCGCCGAGGACAGCTCAGTATATGAAACATCTTCCAATGACTCAAAAGCACTAGATAGAGTTTGGCGCTTTGAAAACATATCGGATCTAGCTTTTGACTCTCACTTTGTCGCCATGAAATGACAGACACTAATGTTGTTAATGTTTATTGTGTTGGGGATAGCATCGGCGGGGTAACCATCTCGTGTCAAAGTTATACCGACCCGCCAGTCTAATCAGATTTCGAAATTCGGTTGAGTGTTTACGTAAACAGCCTCTGGAAAGCAGTTTAATAGCGCGGGCAGCAATGTTTGCAACCTAATATGAAAAGTAACAAGAAGGAGAAAAGCCAGGGTTCACGAAGCCAAGTCGAAATCATCATCATGTTACCTCTCTAATGGCTGCCTCGATTACTACTTGTTGACTAGGTCTGGTATTGCATTCCCAATCGATGTTTACCTGCTTACCAAATCTCCAGCGGCTGGTTCCAGGGTAGTTGACACTGTCCCAGGATGCCCGGGCTTCAAATGAGGCCGTGTACCTGTACAGTATCGCCATCGCGCTCCAATGTTTAGTAGGTACTGTACAGTACTGTACGTTTTTTTATAGATAAAACTTGCCAACGTGTTTATTTTAAGCCATCTCCACGTCATAGCTGAGCCTGGAGATGGATCAACTGGACGTCATGACTAGCTGGCATTATCTTGCGCTGCCAAATAAGGTCGAAGGGAGGTGACATCGATGATCTCGCCAACAACGTCAGTGGCCTCTTTTAAAACAAGCTGAGCATGGAAGTCATAACTACGTCATGGCAGACTAACCAGTCAGCACAAACCTTGAGTTTGAGCCTCTTGAGGCTATATAGAGTCCACTTGCCAACCATGAGAATCCTGGCAGCCTGCCTCTTCACTCTTGGTACCGCCAACACTCGAGATACCAACTATTTCTCATACCTTTCACAAACTCAATACTACTATCCAAACCATTTCATAACCATGGCTTGCGACTGCGGCGCTACTTGCAACTGTAGCGGACCGAACGGATGTTCCTGTGGCAACACTTGCGTCTGCAAGTCTTGCGGAGTACGTATCCACGTGAACATTAGCAGACCACAGGATAACATTTCTAGAAATGAGTCTATCTCGCGCGACCGCAAGGGGGGCTGCAATGATGTGATAGGAGACACGTTGATTTGGTCGGGAAGTCATGGCGTGTCGAAATTGTTAGTAGCTTATATCATAATCAACCAGCTGATCAATGATCCAAATCGTCAGTATCGTGTGCTGCCTACATAGCTGTGAAAAAGACATTGGGTTTGTTGCTGTATCCATATCCTATCTCGAGGCTGGGAAAGCATGAGGCAACGACGTGGTTATTCGTGTCAAATCCCAGGGGGGGGTTGTTCACTCCATGAACTCAAAGTCTCATTGTTTCTTTGCTACCGTCGTTTGATTCAAACGGAACACAGCTCACAGAGGGTGTAACTTGAAACGCACTATGGCCGACGGTTATCATTTGCCTGGCTGCAGATATCCTCGTCGTGGCATCAATCAAGTAGGGGGAATGTAGTTGTCATTAATTGTCATCTGTTTGTAAAATCGTAACTAGAATACCGTCAAGCCAGGGGCCGAATGATAAGACCGTCAAAGACAAGTAGAACTTACTTCTTCATATTGACGTGGGTGCAGATCTCGCCGACACCGGTAACTGTGCCTGTACCCTTCCCACTGAAGCACACCTTTCCAACACCTGAGATCTCTGCATAACCATTTCCATCCACCCATACATTTCCACACCCGGAGAGCGTCACGTGGCTGTTGCCATGGACGTAGACGGTTCCGCAACCAGAGAGGGTAACGTATCCTCCGCCGTCAACGCTGAAAGTGCCACAACCTCTGACATCTGTGACTTTGGAGGGGTCGCACCCTTCAACAGTTGTCTGGTTCGATGCAGAAGCGGATTCGTCTTTTGACTTCTGGTACGACTTCTTTGATGGTTTTGCCGACGACTTCGCTACTGGCTTGGCTGATTGCTTTGATGTCTTTGCTGGTGTCTTCGCTGACGTCTTTGGCTCCGCCTTCGGGTACATCGTGACGAGAAGTCTCTTGTCACCGTCTGAGAGCCTTGTGTTGAGCGGCCCAGTCGCTTCTTCATCTCGGGTATTGCACTCGCCGACCTGGCAGTGCATGATGGAGTGTTCATCAAAGTCGTTGGAGACGCTGCTCTGGGTACTCCAGAAACCTTCTGACTGGGAAACCACGGTCTCACATCTCGCCGAAAGGCCATGTTCAAGGTGAATCCCCAACGCATGGCCAAACAGGTGCAAGATAGACCGGCGTCGTCTGTCTTGCTGCTCATCCCTGCTGAGATGGCTGGGTGGGTGGAGGTTCAGCTCCATGGTTTGTCGATCTGGGTACTTTTGGGCGTTGCGGCCAACTCGACACCGATTCTTGTGCCCAAATAGGATGCGGACATCTGAAGGGGCAGAAGCGTTGTCATCGAGGAACTCGATTCTCATGCGCATCGGTACAGCGTGATAGTACTTGTCGACATAGTGCTCTACTGTCTTCCTTTCCCATGAGCTGCCCCCGAGGAATCGTGCTTTGAGGCACTTCTTTTCAACAGGCCACACATACTTGCTTCCTACAGTAGAACTTGCGGACAGGTTGGCAAAAAGGCCGGACAGAGAATCCATTGTCGACATGTTCCCGCGCTCGAGATTGCCTGTATGTTTGTTGTTATCGATCTTGCTAGATCCGGACAGCCTTGCCAGCTATCAAGGATCGTAGAAGTACTGAATGGGCAAACCGACCAGGCAATAGATGAGAAGGTCTAGGCGGGGGGCTCAAGAAAGGTCCAGTGTTGATAGCACAATGGGGGAGAAGTCATGACGGACATGTAGGGGATTTATAGACCATCACAGCGCCATCCTCATGGGAAAGCAGCTCAAGTTTTTTGTTTTGTTCTACGCAAACCACATGACCTGGTTTGTTCCTTGATATCGGCTGTTTGCCCTCATGATTCCTTTGTTGAGAAATATGACATTATGCGTGAGCTTGCTTTGTTCCATGGAGGAAGTTCTTTGTCGTCTCGACGACGACTTCTAGAGTACTTCAGAACTTAGGTGATCACTGGAATCAGTCGGCCAGGATGAAGCAGATTGAATATGTCCATAGTGCTCCGTTTTATTCCACTACTGGATTGGCAGCATCTGAATAGCTCTCTGGCGCACAAGGCACCTCTTGACCTTGTCAACATCAGCTGACTAAATCATGGGCTGGATGGAATTCAATAACCGTACGTTAAAGTCCAAAAGAGAGAAGGATCATAAACTGACTGATCAGACTCAGCATTGCAGGGGCTCCTGGTCAGGCTGTGCCACCAGGATGCGTATCCCAGACACCTAATCTCCCACTGGGCAGCCCCTGAAGCCGATGACTTCCAGTAGTGAATTGTGGAAATGAAGGCCCTGAATCCTTCGTATTAGGGGCTTGGTGCCTGGTTCATTCAGAGCCATCTCTACTGGACAGGCGATGATGTTGAGCCGGGATGAGTTCCTGAAGCATCTAGTAGCGGGACTTAAGGTAAAGACAAGAGCTTGTCTGCGACGACTTACGTTGATGACCGAAGGAAGTCCTCTGAAACTCCGCCCGGAGGAGCGGAAAAATCCCTTTTTTATACTTGTCGTGATATCTCTGTTGTAGGTCGCCGAGAGTCTTGGTTAGTCCGTTTCCTAGATTAAGTTGGCTGTTGCCATTAAACCAACTCGTACGTTTCTATCAGTCTTGTAGATGCTGTCTATCATAGAAACCTGTTCACTGTAATTGCCCACGCTGGACTCATCGATGCAAATATCATCAACCCACAGAAGTGTGTCGTCTAGAAGCCTTGGGGTGTCTCACAGTCTGGAAAAGGTTTGGAGTGACGTGGAGCTCGATCCCGCTGATTTCCATCGTCTATAAGGGGTCTGACTTCCTTCAGATGAACGAAGGAGTGAGGGAGGGGGAATCATAGTCCAGTTATGCTGTGAACATAGCGCAACAGCCCAGGCTGGCAGCACTTGATGACAGACCTGCTTGATGCAAGCGCATCAATCGGATTTCCTGCAGACTTACTGGCAGGCCAGGGTAGAGACGCATCAGGAGATATCTTTCCCCGTTCTTCAAAGTGCAATGATTTCTGGTGTCAAATTGCCTGGTGCAGAGGTCTTGATGCATCAAAAGGAAGGGGAGCCGGCAAGAAGGCAACCAGCCAGGATTCAGTGCCCCTATCGAAGAAGAGAAAGGTATTCCCCCCGACTTAGGACTCAGTGGTTGAATGACATGGCCACTCGTGTCTCGTTCTAGTTGCTTCCGTGGTGGCTAGAAACGCTCAACAAGAGTTACCTCATCTATTCCAAGACCATGAGGTAGTAGGGAAGAGGTAGTAAGAAGCGTCGCAGCTGCACTATAACCCATGCTTCGTTTCTGATCATGCTGTTTTGTCTGTTACTGCGCTTAAACAAGAATATTTTGCTCGGCCAGTATGAGGTATCAGGATTCGGCCCCTACTTAATCAACACCAACTCTTGTAGATGCTCCGTCGGGCACATTATAACAGGTGTTGAGGCGTCTGAATATACGTTGTCATGTTGGGTCTACAGATGACATGAGAGATGGAGAGTTGATTCGATTCCATTTCACCCCATATGCGTAACTGGAGGTATATACTATAGGGTGAGACTCCAGTATTAGAGGGAGTATCTGCCCCGATTGAGGAGGTGCTTGGGGCATTGTAAGTCCCATGAACACCCTTTTCGGCCATTTCCCCATGTACACTTCTAGTGCAGTACGTCGAAACTCCATCACCAGCCTCCTAGTTCACTAATAAATGAGAGGAGAATCTGTGACAGAGCCTAGCATCTCTCAGGCCCCCAGCCCATGGCGGGGGAATTCTCGACAAGTACACAGTAAGCAGTGGCGTCTTGAAGAGAACACAGACCTTCACCTTGTCTCACGGCTCGCCAGCCACGACCACACGCGCCCTGAAAGGGGCAAAGTGTCCGGTACGAGGCTGCTGACAATCAGATGCAGCTCGGTAACTGTCGTTCTGGCCCCGGAAGCATGCCCAAAGCGGCAGCCACGGGTAACACAATTCCTCAGCCTTGAAGCCCAAATTCGCCGTATTAGTATCGTGGCTGATCTGCCCCCCCAAGCCTGCCAGTTCGAGGCCTTACTATGGGACCTCTTGTCTCGGAGACGGTGGCGTCTTGGTATTTCAGCAGGCGGCAAGGAGTAAGTTCCCCGGCCCAAGTGGCTTGCTGACGTCTGACACATGGGCCAATAGTCACCCACTAGCGCAGCAGTCTATTTGCTTGGAACTCACGCGCGGCTCGGCACGCAGTAGTTAACAGCCGCAGTTGACAGGTCTTTTGACCAGAGCCTGATGGCTTCCCCGCGTGAACCGGTAGGGCTTGTGTGAGCTCTGGGGTGGCGAGCTGATGGGAAGCCACGCAAGTTCTAGATCCAAACTGGCTAATCGGCTTCTCTTTATTGGGTTAAACAAAGTTGCAGGTCTCGCTGGGGGCTTGGCAACGATGGAAACGTTCGAAGCTCATGGAATGCAGCAGCAGTGCCTATAAAGAACCTACCATCCCCGTGAAACGAATGTCCATCTTTCTTCATCGACTGTCAGAGACACCAAGGCAAGGTTCTCACATCTCATTCATCACGTTTGACAACATGACACACGCTGAATCTCGGTCAGCGGACGCTGAGAATGTCGAGGTGCACAAGAAGCTCATTCTCTGTTTCGATGGCACTGGCAACACCTTCAGCGGCACCAATGCCGACACCAACGTGGTCAAGATCCTTCGCAAGCTCGACCGTAACAACCCTAACCAGTTTCACTACTATCAGAGTATGCTTGTCGTCTGTTTGATCTGAACCCTGCTGATGACGTTGCAGCCGGTATTGGCACTTACGACGTCAATGAGTCGTCTGTGGACAAGACTTATCTCGGTGAGATGCGGAGTTCATTTTCCAAGACTATCGACCAGGGTTTTGGAACCACCTTTGACGCCCACGTCATTGCTGGTTACCGTTTCTTGATGCGTTACTATGAAACTGTAAGCAACTGCCATCTTGGATCAATGCTGAGTACTGACATGGCTTCGAATCAAGGATGCCAGAATTTACATCTTTGGCTTCAGCCGCGGCGCGTTCACAGCCAAGTTCCTGGCTCGCATGGTCAACAAGGTCGGCCTGCTTTGCAAGGGCAACGAGGAGATGGTTCCTTTCGCCTATCGCTTGTATCAACGTGCTCTCAAGTGCGAGAGTGACGACCGTGTCGCCGCACAAAAGAAGAAGCAAAGTGAGACTGGCAAGAAGAGCAAGGTATACACCAACGGCAGCAGTTGCGTCGAGCATCTGTTGGGCGGCGATGCCGTCGTCGAGGAAAGCAAGGCGACCAAGGCAGCGACCAAGGAGATCGAGGCCTTTAGCCAAACCTTTTGCCGAAACGCTGGCGACGTTGCCACGCACAAGAACATCAAGGTCTTCTTCCTCGGCATGTGGGACTGCGTCAACTCGGTTGCAGTTGTTGAGAAGAGCGCTCCAGCGCCAGTTGGAGTTGCTGGCACAGCCGAGCACGTCCGCCACGCTGTTGCTGTTGACGAGCGACGCGTCAAGTTCAAGCCTGCCCTTCTTGCTCAAGATATTCGACACAACCGCCATGAGCATGACAAGTTCGATAATGTCAAACTGGATGACATCCATGAGGTGTGGTTCCCCGGCAACCACGGCGACATCGGTGGTGGATGGCCAGCCCTCGATTTGCCAACGATTGACGACATGGGTTTTTGGCAAAAGATCAAGTATTACTGGACGACTCTAAAGCCCAAGAGCCAGGATGATCCACTTGACGACTCACGCTTGCAGATGAGCGACATGGCATTGGAGTGGATGATCCGTGAGGTCGACCTCGTAGGCCAAAGGGATCGAAAGTCTGCGGTTCACTGGTGTCCCACCAGCCTGAAGACGTTCAAAGACTTGATGGACAACGAGGTAAAGGTGAAAGAGCTAGTGATCAAGGGGTTCATGCACGATTGCTTGTCTTTTGGACGTGGGACTGCCCTGTTCAAGGTCATGATGTGGAAGTTTATGGGTAAGTCATTCCGTCTATTCCATCGTGCCTGCTGACATTTTGATACTGTAGAAATGCTACCATTCATTCCACGATGGGAGTTGAACGACATTGCCGAGGATGAAGAAGACAAGGGATGGGAGCCATATCGCGGATGGCCCAACAAGGGCGCCTACCGCGACATCCCGCGAAAGGCAATTCTTCACAGCTCCTTGAAGTGTCGGCTGGAGGAACTCCATGCCTATTACCCCAAGAACAATCATGGCGCCAAGGAGCCGTGCTTGAGACCCAAGCACAAGGGAGACGTCGCTCCGATGCACAAGACGCCATCAAACTGTGTGATCGATTCCAAAGTCACGGACACGGAGGAAGAAAGGAATGTGAAGGTGAAGGAGGAGGAGGGCAAGGACCCATGGCATGTTAGGCACCACACCTGGCAGCTGAACCCCGCCCGAGGTTGAATTTGTCCTTTATCGGGGTATGATATGGGTTGGCGTTGACGGTCTTGTAAGCAGTCGCTGCATAATATTCTCTATGTAATTCTCCTTTGTTAATGGACTGAAAACTCATGGTAATAGCTTGGCTTGAGTTGGTCAATCGTGACGATGGTTTCTTCGAGTTGATGGTCTCATTGCACCTGCAGCAAAAGCCGATGCCACGAGACGCGATACATGTTCGGTACCCAGGGGGATAGGACCTTCCGTGATCACTTGGAGTCAACTTGCACAGTCAGGAGAGGGCCATGACTTGGAAAAAACAATTATTCCCCAGATATGCAAGTGCGGCTGCTGCCCAGAGTAGAGACTAAGGAGACTACTGACAACTTTCCAAGCAACAAGTGGCTCAACTAGAAGGTGACGAACAAAACAACTCGTCAAAAGGCCTAGGGCCACCAAAGCAGGCATAATCCTGGGCGGCTTTTGCGCAGGAGAGAATGCGATTCACGCTCGATAGCTGCATAAGCCGTCATCATGCCTGGTCAAATCAAGTCAGCCCGCCCCGAGTTAGTGATGTGGTTCCAGGTTCCCAAATCAGTTAGCTTTGCGCAAAGATGACTTAGGTCAACCGCTGACCCAATCACGACGGTCTGGACTCTGGAGATTATCACGTTCGGAGTTAAGACGAGCTTGCAGGCGTCCAACGTCCCGGAGATGGGAGTTTTCACTACCATTAGCTGGTACCCAAAGGTATCTGCCGGTCTATATAATGGCCTCATCTTCACCCATCCTCTCCCTTCTCTCACCATCACCACCCTCGGCCCCCCACTGATACACCATGCCGCAACTCATCTGGTTGGTGACCGCTACAACGTCTGGGCTCGGCGCAGCGATCGTCCAGCACCTCACAGCTCGCGGTGATCGTGCCATCGCAACAGGCCGCAATGCGGATGAGCGCCTCGGCCATCTCAAGTCGGACAATGTGGCTGTTATTGAGCTTGATGTCACCGCCCCACGAGAACAAATCGATGCCCAAATCGACAAGGCTTGGAAGGTTTGGGGGCATATCGATGTTCTTCTGAACAACGCTGGAGTGTCGGCGCCCAAGAGCATCGAAGAGGCTACGTGAGTAACCCAACATACACCCTCTCTTTGACTAATCTAACATCTGTACAGCGACGAGTTTGTGCGCAGCATCTTTGACGTCAACCTCTTTGGAACCCTGCACGTCTCTCAGGCTATTCTCCCATATTTCCGGTCTCGGAGAAGCGGGACTCTCGCCTTTACAGGTGCTGGTGTAGGCTGGGGTCCGCTTCCGTTTCTCTCGCATTACGCTGCATCCAAGGCTGCTCTTGATATCTTTGTTGAGGGTCTTGCCAAGGAAGTCAAAGCTTTCAACATCAACTGCATGATATTTGAGCCTGGCGGGTTTCCATCTCAGCTCGGAGCAGCACGGGAGGGCTCCGTGGAAGGGTTTGGAAAGTACCAGCCATCTATTGAGGCGTACAAGCCTCTCTTCGAAGAGACGATGGGCGTATTCGCTTCCGAGATTGTGCCCAACATTCCGGGTGACATCAACAAACTATCAGAACGTATTGTCGACTGCGTCAAAGGCGAAGGGGTGTGTGCTGGAAGGCCGAAACCATTGAGAGTCATTCTTGGGTGTGATGCGCTTCGTCTTATACAGCAGAAGTGCAAGGAACAGCTGGAGCTCGCAAACACTTGGGAGGATGTCAGTCTTAGTACGGATCGTGACGGACATGACCATGTGGCGAGTGAAGGAATGCTACGACTGACATCGATTTTGCAGTGAGAGTAGTTGCGGGTAGTCGGTTTATAGGTGTATCAACCACATTGCTTCAACCCGATGGTTCATGGCAGCCATCAGTCCCCCAAGCCATAGCCTATCCCTCCTCTTGGGATCAAGTCACGTATCAGATCCATCAAGAGGTTGTCGCAGGGCTGCGTTTCGAAGGTCCTCAACTGTTGCTTTTACCGCGTCACTCTGTTTCAAGAGGTTATTCGTATTGTTAATGCCAAGCTCGGCCATTCTTAGCTTGGCTCCAGCATCATACTCGCTGAAATCAGAAAATGCCCCTCAAGCACATCCATGAAGGATACTGCAGAAGTCTGCATCGCTGAGGGTCCCTGCATACTAGGTTGCAGGTAATCAGCCAAGACAGTGGCCTGACTTATCCCCATCTCTGACCCAATCCATTTGAGAGTGTTGACAAAGTATTCTCTGTCAGGTACGGGAACAGTAGTGCACCTCGCCGCGACGTATAGGGGATGTAACAACAAAAGCCCTCCAACGATCCGTTGCGGGTTGTTTGATGCAGTGCCAGGTTCAGGGCAGTGAACGTACACCTCAAGGTCTCTTGAGAGATGGTATGGAATGGACGCTTTGAGCTCAGCAGCTAAATGATGGACCTTTGCAGGATATTCATCAATGACCTCCTGTCCAAGAGCTTGAGCAAGATGAGTGAGAAGATCGAGATAGAGAATATATATCGACCGCCAAGAGTTCCAGGCAGCAGCAACGTATTCTGCGTTGGGGATGTTAGCTAAAATTTCGACGGGTTGGGCATCTTGAATCCTACGGTCGAAGTACTTATATACGGGCCCTGAGCAGTGATATGAATGATTTCCCACAGTCGCATCCGAGACGTGCCCGACAAGCTCTGGGACCCAGGAGGATGGTCGATCATCCTCCCAATGCATGATCTCGTCTTCTAGTGCTAGCAAATCTTGCTGCAGGTGAACAAGATCTTCCATCGATGAATAAGGGTCGACAAGAAGCTGTTCCGCACGAGCTGTGAGCGGCGACATCCTGATGATGATCCGATCTAAAGAACGACGAGGCATGTCGTTGAGTGGCGGCGAAAAGACACCAAATCCGGGCTCCTCGCATGCCTGGCCAGCAGCAGTCAACGGGTGCTCTTCGAGGGGTAGATGCAGTACTAACCCCTGTTTGCTTTAATATCAGGCCAGTCCCAGGAAGATATAGCTGGACGGCGGATTTCCCATGTACGAGACGGATTCCCTTTCTAATAATCGAGTGAATGCCCTGTATATGAATCAAGTACTTGGCAGGCGAAGTATGGTTGCTCATGATAATCTAGGTATGAGCAGGTCAGCAATAGCCACAGATATGACACTTGAAACACTCTACCTCGTATAGCCCCAGAAATACCGCGGTGAGAAAATGCTCAAATGAAACGTTTGCCTTTGCTCGTGATAGAGATGTAGTAAAGGCTACCAGTAGCTGACCGTACCGTCTTTGCGCAGTCGCCAATAGACAATTCCGCCTCGTGCGGTTAGCTATTGACGCAAGAACAATGACTCTAGCCGCAGAGATAAGGATACACGAGGGAGCTGCGCTGCTGAATAGGGAGTGCATCCCGTCGAGGAAGCCCCGTGATTGCCGCCTGTCATGAGATGCAACGACGAAACTATCTAGAAAGATGTCGAGCGCGACCTCTTCGAGCATGGCATCTGCAGTGGGGGACCATCTGTCAAACTGCAGCGTATTCGAGTTGTCAAGAGGTTGATAATGCCGAAACACCAGAGTGCCGTCGTCCCTGTAGCCAGGACATACTCGACGGGATTTGAGGCAACGACTGCAAGACTAGATTGAAGGCTGTTAGAGATTCTCTTCCCTTCACTCTCATAGACAGTGACTCACAGGGCGGTTCTCATCACACTGAGTGTGCCTTGTCAGCATGTCCCGGGTTACTCGGATTCACGCCAAATGAACGAACCTTTTTGCGGCGTTTCTTGCATGTTTCGCAGCCTCGCGAAACGCCGTAGTTGACCATGTTTGAGGCAGGTATATGCTTGTTCGTTCTGTATATAGTCTTAAAAGATCAGGGCACGGCCTGTCTTGTTCATTCCTTGGTGTCTCAAAGGAACAAAGAAGCTGACTGTTGAGGAGCGTCGTGAACGTGAACTGTTCAGCCATTGAGCACGTGATTGTTAATAGCCGCATGACTAATCATCAGGCTCTAGGGTAGGCAACTGGCAAGTTTGATGTAATTCCTAGACCGGAAAATTATTTCTTGAATTTCATCGTGATGAATCTAAAGGACTGATTCTACATGTGAAGACCTCTTACAGAGACTTGGCTAACATTCTATCTACTAAGATCTGGTCATGCATAATTAGTGAAACGATACCTTCCGCGCAACAGGACCAACTTCCGATCTTAACGCCATATTCATGACGTAGCCTTGTGCTTTCTCCAAAACATAGCTACAACAAGCTCAAGATGTAACCTTTTGCATAAAGAAGAATAAAAATATGTGAGGTGTGATCGATTTAATACAAAATTGAGGTGACAGTTTAATAAATATAAGAAAGACAATGAGTAGCTACCCTCTCAGCTTGACATTCACAGTCCATGCACACCTACAGCAATCCCCTTCTTCTTTAGTCGATCGACGAACAGCAAGCCCAATATCGAAGGGGTTTGTAAGCCAGCCGCAGGTGATCCATCCTTCTTGACCCCGGGCATTTCCAAAATAGTTGCTGCAGCTTCAACAGCCAGAATTGCAGCCATATCAACCAGTGCAGCTTTGTATGCAAAATCTGACACAGCCACAGGCTCCTTCTTGCCCTTGATATACGCCGTGGCTTTCCATCCTGCACTCTCAATCCTTCTGCTCTCTTCTCTGTCCGGGCCAGATCCTGGGTCAAACGCCTTTCCACGAACAAAGGATCTGAACCAGGGGATACAGAGGAGGAGGAGGATGCCGAGCTTGACAGCATAAGGAGCTGCAGGCTCGATTTCGAACTGGCGGATGAATTCGATGCCCGACATGCCCGAGGAGATGGCAATCACGCCTGACCTTTGAGGATAAGAGGCATGTGGGGGTTGAAAAGATAGAAATTTCCAATCACGTTGACTTTAACAAAGTTAAGTTTATTCTTTTTATATAGCTCTAGACTCTCGGCCCTTTATTAAAGTTATTAGTCCCGCCTAAACTTTATAATAAATTATACCCTTATAAAATATTAATAGTATTAT
>JABFEX010000702.1:0-20016 GCA_013623515.1 Fusarium illudens | reverse complement strand
CTGAATCTCCGGCGCCGCCGACTTCATGTCTTCCTCTGACGATGGAGGTGAGGGTGGCGCCGACGTGGATGAGGACGAAGACGAAATGAGCGGCGTGGAAATCGAAGGGTCTGACTCGGAAGAGGATGACATGGATGACGGCCTCGATGCTCTTGTCGGCGGCGCCGGAGATTCAGATGACGAGTCTGAAGAGGAAGATGAGGAAGATGAAGAAGATGAAGAAGCCAGTGACGAGGAAGACGAAAGCGACGACGATGACGATGAGAAGAAGACAAAGGCGAAAAACGTCAAGCCCCTCATGGCAGCCTTCTCAAACCGCAGCGATGTCGACAAGGGCCTAGCGATTAGGGAACAGCGAAAGATCTACGATGGTCTGCTGAACCTCCGAATCCGTCTACAAAAGGCCCTCGTCGCCGCGAACACCTTCGCCACCATCGAGGACAGCCCCGAACCCGAGTCTGAACCCTACGAGGCAGCCGAGGAGGCTGCTATCAAGCTTCTAAACACGATCAGCAGCCTCAAGGACAACTTTGGGTCGTCCCGGGCCGGCGACAAGCGCAAGCGCGAGCTGGATGCCTCGATGACGACTGAGGAAATCTGGGAGCAGATGCAGGCTGAAGAGCAGCGGGCTATCAAGATCAGAGAGGTTGGTCTGGAGAAGTGGTCGCGCAAGGTCCAGTCCGTCAATGTCACAACAGGAGGCGCCCTCAAGTCGCGAAAAGAGACGCTCGTCACCGCCCTCCAGGAGCAGCTCCTGAACCCCGACAACCGCCTCGCCAAGCGCTCCCGCGTGCCTCGATCGTGCGCCCCCGCGCAGGCGGCCAAGGGCGTGTCCCAGGACGACGACATCTACGACGACGCCGACTTCTACCAGGTGCTCCTCAAGGAGCTCGTGGACCAGCGCACGATGGACGGGTCCTCGGCGTCGGCGGGTGCGGTGCCGACGGTGATGCTGACGGCGGCCAAGGAGGTCAAGTCGCGGAAGAACGTGGACCGCAAGGCGAGCAAGGGCCGCAAGATGCGCTTCACGGTGCACGAGAAGCTGCAGAACTTTATGGCGCCCGAGGACCGACGGGCGTGGGAGCAGGAGGCCATCGACCGCTTCTTTGGCACGCTGTTTGGCCGCAAGATGCAGCTCAACGAGGAGGAGAGTGGTGACGACATGGAGGTTGACGCCGAGGAGGCGGGCTTGAGACTGTTTAGAAGCTAGAACTGTGTACATGTATACTCGTGGCATGGAGTTTTGAAGTATTTATCCTAAATACCAGGTATAGAGAAACATGGTTAATAGTATCGAGTGAACTCCCAGATGCACCACTGGTCCTCCTAGCGTACTCCTTGTCTCAGGTGCATCCCCCTCCACAGAGCGTCCGCTCAGACGGACGCAGGCGCGGTAGCACGGCCAAACATGCCAGAAAGCAAAAGCGAGGGCGACCTGGCGGGAGACGTCGTCGAAAGGTCGGCGGGCGAAGATGAGGGCGATGAGGTTGGACGTGAGGAGCAGGCCGCCGAGAGACTGGAGCAGAAGAGCGGCTGGGGGCGCAAGAGGTTGGAGGTGGGAGGATGGCCGTAGGATGAAGGAGAGGGCGGCTGGTGTTTCGATGAGCACGTGGATGACGAAGGGGATTGCAGACATGATGAAGCTGCTGCGTTGGTGATGGGAGAACTGTGGTGTTGAATGGAGATTTGAGTTGGGCGGGGGGGGGCTCTCGCTTAGAGTGATAACCATCGTAGTTGAGGCTGGCTTTGTCTCATGCCTTGTACGGTTTTTGAGTTGTGAGACGTTTTAACAAATTCCCAGTATCTATTCGACGTGATTTCATGACCACTCTTATGGAACAGACAGTATCAACTTATTGGGCTATCTGGGGTTTCGGTCGATATTCTCAACCATTCCCTTGGAAAACCCGCTCAGCATGCGTATCAACAAGCCCACAGTAAAATAGCATTACTTTTTCTTCGTACCTAGAGCAATAATGGAACTGGCGAGTATCTAGTCGCGTCAACTAAAGTGGGGTTTTTTTTTTGGCATTAAGGCATATCTAACCGTTGCCTTGAGACCTTGTCTGGGGTAGTGTACGCGGTCTCATTATTCCACCTCAAGTTTCAGAACAGGGTACCGTGCGCAAAAATCATCACCTTTCTGTTAGAATATATATCTAACTGCCACTGCATACTTACCAGGGAGCTTATTCTCCAAAGCCTAGCGAAAGCCAAGTCTCACACATTTTGGTCGTCGTTGACCACTCTCCCAAGTCCAGGTCAAGTTACTCCCCCTTTCCCTCCCCGAAACCATCCATCTTTAACACACCCACCGGTTGCATCTCTACCCTAGGTAGTCTTTTGCCGAGATGGCGCAGCGTGTCCCAACCCAACCCGAGGTCAGCCACAACGAGCCCTCATCGCTTACATGCACCAAAAGCACACATTCTCACCTTCAGCCTTATGAGCTCTGCCCCCCGGCCCCTTGATTCGCGCCGTCGGCGCAACTGACCCGGCATCGGGACAACGCTTCGACGGGATGACGTCGCCCTCTCTCGGGAACCAGCATAGCCGTGAACCACAAGAGGCCAATCCGCCGTTTCTGTCCACAGAAGAGCGAGGGGCGGCGGCCGCCCATATGTATGGGGGGGTTAGGGGAGGTAGGCTGAGCCACAATCCTAGCGCCCGGATATTCCGCTTCGGGTCTAGCCAGGTCCTGTTTCGGTAGATACATAGGTCCCGGGGTGTTGCTGAGAGAAAAGGTAACAGACTGTATAGGCATGTTGATGAAAAGCTATTGTAGACAGTTTCCATTGGCGAGCTCGCGTAAGAGACCCCCGTGACTAGACTCCAAATGTGGTTGATCAAGCGCCAAGGCAGACCCTCATCACATCATGAATAGGGAGCTGCATCATCATGGGATGGCTTATTTCTGCTACAACCCTACGAGACGAGACAGACACTTGTAACATGGCGAAACCGAACACGGGAAACGAGATAAGGGTCCAAGCAAGGATGAAAGGTCATGTGTTTAAAAGGGAAAGCCATGCCCAAGAATGTTTGTGTCTCCCACCGCTTTGTGCGAGGCCGCAAGCAATCAATACCACCCACCGTCTAGGTAGAGTTCCCCTCACCTAACCGACAACACGCCCAAGACATTCCTACCTTTGCTGTGCGGTCAGTTTAGCCGCTGCCGCTGCACTCTTACCGTTGGAAATCTTCTCTTCCTTTGCCGTCTCTTTATCTCTCTTTCTTCCCGTCTTGTTACAATCGCCATTGGATCCTCTTCCCCTCACCTGTACCCCTGTCTGCGGCAGCTCCTTCCCGTTAACCAGCCCCAGGTCTGGCGTTGAGATAGCGTCATCGATTTTGTCCAGGATCTCTCTCGCACCCGCGCATACCACCACCTCAAGACAGGATATAGCACCGACTCGAAGCGTCAACGACATTGCCCATCTTCATAGAGGACTCAATTGGCCTCACTCGTGTCTGGTCTCTCGATTTGGTCACACAGGGTAGGGTGGCTTTCAGACCTTTCAGACTCCTCCAATCTTTCACGCTCTCAACCAAACAATCTGTTGGGGAAGCAAAGCCCGACAGCTTCAGCCATGGCAGCACCTAGCACCTTTGGGGAGCTGGGCCTCTCCATCATTGGCATTGGCACCGAATACCCCCCTTATTCGCTCCGTCATACTTGTGTCGATATTCTCAGCGAGAGGTTTTACTCGGATACACCATCGTAAGTGCTTCAGTGAGTAAGATGCGCCACTCAATGTTGACCGCGCAATCTTAGCATGAGAAAAGTCCGCGGAATCAACCAATACACCGGTATTGAAACACGATCCTCCATCGGGACTCCAGACCACCCCATTGTCAATCAGAAAGATGCGCCCTCAATATCAGAACTTCACAAACTCTTCCAATCCGAAGGTGTCCCTCTGGCCATACGCGCCGCTCGCAAGGCCCTCGACGAGGCCAAAATCGATACCCGCTTCATCACCCATATCGTCGCCACGACCTGTACAGACAGCGCCAACCCGGGTTTCGACCACTTTGTCGCAAAGGGGCTTGGAATCACCCATGGAGTCGAGAAGGTTCTGTTACATGGCGTCGGCTGCAGCGGTGGACTGGCCAGTCTCCGGACAGGCGCAAACCTGGCCCTGGGACATGCAGCTCGTGGCCTGCCCGCTCGCGTATTGTGTGTCGCGCTAGAAGTCAGCACTACCATGGTGCGGAGTGAGCTGGATAGCATCAATGAGCTTCAGGAGACGAGGATAGGCGCATGCCTCTTCTCCGACTGCGGCAGTGCTGCTGTTTTGAGCAATGGTATTGGGGAGCCCGCTGAGCCTGTCTATGACCTGCTAGGTTGGGACCACAGGGTGATACCAGACACCGAGGATGACCTAGGATTCGACGTCGATCCAGTTGGTAAGTTCTTGTGCAGTGCCACCTGTGATATTGCATAGCGATACTGACCCCGAGACAGGTTGGAAAGTCGTCCTAACTCCACGGGTCCCAAAGCTCACGGGTGCCTCAATTGCGCCTGCATTCAAGGACCTCAAGGCTTCGTTGCCTCATCTCCCTCCGGGTTATCAGAGTGCCGCCGACTTCGACTGGGCCATGCATCCAGGTGGCGCCAGTATCCTTACCGGTGCCGAGCGAGCCATGGATATCACCCCGGAGCATATGAGAGCGAGCTATGACACCTACATTAACCACGGAAACTCCAGCTCTGCCACCATATTCAGCGTCATGGATCGTCTGCGTTCCAAGGACATGGATTCAATTACTCCCGGTGGCCGTTTGCGCGAGTACGTCGTGGGATGTGCTTTTGGGCCTGGAATATCCGTCGAGATGTGTATGTTGAAGCGTAATCTCGGCCATGGTTCAAGTATCATCGGCCTACAAACTCCACCACAAACACCCCCCGAAACGGAGAGCGAGCCAAGTGAGGTCGGGGACGGCGAGTGGGGCCCCGAGATGAGCGGGTCTTCGGACGGGAAGGATGCGGTGATCACGTCCCGGGATCAGGACGCGGCGTTTGTAGCGAAAGCATTGGAGCATCTAGACCTGGATTAGAATCAAGTTGGGTTGCATTGAGGGATGAGCAAGCAAGTTGAGGGCGCTGAGTAATGTTATTTCGAGAAATATAGAATGGAGAGGATGAAGCTATTGCTATGCTAGACTCTCGGTCCACGCGGGCTGTTGACGGTTTTCGACATCCAGCTTCAACGCTGTTTCTATCGCGTGTGCTAGATGTGATTTGGTTAATGCAATAAACATTTGTCGAATTGACCGATGTATTCATGCCTATCGTATGAAGACTCAAGGCAATTGGTATTTGGCGGGAAAAGCTGTCATTGAGTGAACCCCCTTTCACTTGACCGCGCCGACTTGGCGGTCAAGATCTGCCATTTGAATCTAGACATGCGCGTCCTGTCTGTTGATGGGAGATGAGCTGCGGCTAAGCTTTTTAGCCCGGTCGAGAACCGAGTCCGAAGAATGATATGATACGCCGCTGTGGAAGAAATCCCGGATTGGGATCCTGCCTGCCGGGCTCACTTGTGTATGTGCGGCATACGTAGTTAGGCCCAGGCATTCTCTAGCCCGCTGGGAACTGCCGCATCGCCCATTGCGTGGGGTAGACAGCCTAGTGGGTGTCCTAGATGAATGGTATCGTGTTTCTGGCTCGAAAAAATAGTTCCCCTTCGTCAATCGGGCAAACAGTTGTCTGTCGGACGTCTCAATGTCCCGATCCGCCGGACTAGGCTGGCTGCCCCTCAGCATCACCGCGTGGCTTCTGGCTTTTTCTCGTGCCGCCCGTTTCTTAACGCCAGCCACTAGAGAGTGCGCCGGCCGCTGTTTAGCGGTGATACACAGGTGCCAGTCGAGGCAAAAAAGCAACGAAAGAAAGGCCAGTCGACGTCAAGTGAGAAAAGGCGTACGTGACAAGAAACGGGGCGAAACTGCCAAGAGCTCCCTAGATCAGCCTTGCGAGTAAGTTGACAGGGGAGCCGGCCAGGGGTTTGACTCTTGCAGGTCGAGCTGAGGAGGAAAAGGGTAAAACGAGGGGATGATCGTCAGGCTGAGACGTTAGGGTCCTGAAAACGTACCATTCGGGCGGAAGAGAGATCGTGCAGACGTCATCTCAGCGTACATGGTCACAAATGCGAATGTTGCTTTGGCGGGAGATCTGCATCTTCATATCTGGATAGTGCCGAGGTTAGTGGAGATCTCGCTAAGACGTTGTAGGTACGCGGATGTACATATCGTACATTTATGAGTGGGGAGAGAAGGATGCATGCACCCTTGAAGGGAGTCATCCATCGTGTCTTGACTGCCTCTTTTCCAGCCACCATTGCGACGAACATGGGGTAAGGCTCTGGGCGAGAGACATCACAACTGCTTGGCGAAAACAAGATCCGATACGAGATCTTGAGCAAGATTAGCTCCCGCTCAAGACCTAAAGGCCAAAGTCGAACCTACCAATGTTACTGGCTGCTAGAGAATACGACGAGTGGACTGCTGGAGATTGGCCCTTTTGTCTTGGGCTTTATTTGCTTTTCGGTCCTGCAAATAAAGTTACCATGTGGATGGGATGGCCATTCACCTCGTGGCACCAGCATGGGGGCTGATAATAGCAAGGTCTGCGTCCCCACGACTCCGCGCCCCTAGGGCATGCTAGAGCTTCTTGGACCTTCTTGAAAATGAAGGTTAAGAACCGGGATTCAAAGCTTTGACTGAGCAAGGAACCAGGAAGTCTTGCTGTTAAACTCAGGGGATCTCAGAAGCCACCACCGTAGGAGAACGACGAGGACCAATCAGACATGGAGGTGAAGCGAGAGGCTGTCCCGAAAGAGGAATTCGTCTAAAACAGCGCCCTGTGGTTTGCGGTTTGGTAGCGAGGCCCACTCCCACCAGAGAGAGGGAGATGCCGCGGCGTCGGGTTGATATCCCACGGACGGGCAATGGAAGCGCGGCAGACGATTGGAACTTGGCTGGAAAACAGCAGATCTAGAGTTGTATGTGAGATGGAGAGGCTGGCGTCGGAGGTTTCAAAGTTTGAGTCAAAGGGCACCCGCGATGCACGGCCCGCAGGGTGGTTGTGTTGGTCATGGCTTCCGGGAGAGCTTCAAGCTCGCGACTCTAGAAGCTTGACTGTCAGACGGCGCCCCTTGCTGTCGTCGTCTCGCAAAGGATGCGAGACCTCCCTGCTCCTCCACAGGTTGCAGATGCGCAACAGCAACGACAGAAACAAAATATGCCCCATTCTGAGCATTATGTGCTGCGTGCGGCGCCCAGGATGTCCCACGATTGACAGGCTCGGCGTGTAGGGTGCGATGCCGGACCGCCCGGAGAGGACCAGTTGACATCATGGTGGTCTGAAGAGTGAGAATTGCCCTCCTGATCGGGCAACCGGGGTGGGAGCCCAAGGGAGCACGAAGGGAGGGGCTGGCTTTCGACGGCGCCCAGGGAGGGCGTGAAATTCGCCGAACAGGAGATGAATGTTTCCGAGACTGGGTGTGAGACGCGTAAAAGAGGTACGAAGTACTAAGGTATGTATAGTCAGTACGGAGGAGGCAAGGCAGAAGGCAAGGGCGCGAGCGCGAGCGCGGACGTGGGAGAGGTGGCTGCTGAAGTAGAGAGCAGAAGGAGTTTCATGATCTCTAGCTCGCTTTTGTTGTTGTTTAAGTTGGACAACATCCCCATCCGTGGCCGCATCCCCAACACCCCCATACCACACCATTCCCCAGGATATGTATGCCGCTCACATTCCGCGGTCTGAAAGATAGCAGCTGTGACATGCGCAGATGCGACAAAGTTCGGACTGGACGGAAAACGGGCTGATCGACCAGACGGGTAACGTGCGGTTACGTTTGCGCGGCTATTGATGATCCGCAGGAATCGACACTCTTGACATCCATCGCAGTACCGACAGATTGGGATCTTGTCTGCCGAGATTTGGCACCAACGCTGTGCCAGGAGGACAGGATACTCGAGACACGGCCCACGAAAAACAGGAGAGAGGAACGGAAGAGGCGCAAAAGGGCAATAAGCCACCGGCAGCCAACCGTCATTGTCCATCGACAACCACCTATCATTCGTCAATATCGGAACGACAGAAACAAACAAGCCAAGCAACAGCAGCACCGTACAACATCATCCCGTCGACACTCATCATCTCAAAACACCGAGTCGACGGTTTCCTTCACTGCCCGCCATTGTCCGTGTCTGGCCGCTGAAACACTGAGCTCGGCTCAGCAGACAGCGCAACCAGGCTGGTCGGCTCGGGCGTCCGCGGACTCCCTGTCAGTTCCGCACTGGAGTTTTGGGTCGCACGCACCTCGGCACATCTCCACACGAGCGAGCGAATCTGGTTCGCTACGGCTGGGGATCCCTTACTGGCTGAGCAATTCCTTGGCATTATCGATTTGAGGATCGCTCAAAGAAGAGAGTTGTGGAGAACCAAGCTGAGGCTGGGTGTCGTGAAGGGAAAGACGGAGAAAGGCAAAATAGGCCGGTCGGAGAACAAAGTCGGCAGTCCTGGAGGACTATTATCCCGTGTTCGGTGTGGGAGGCGGGGATGAGGTTGAGGGCGAGGACCAGACGGGAGGTGCAGGTGCGATCGGGACTCCAGCAACAGCCGGCGCTTTCCAGGCTCAAACACTGACTCTTGGGGCAGGTACTGGGAGATACCCCGGTCACGTGGCGACAGGCCAGGCCAATCCCGGCAACCGGGGCGGCGAGGGGAACACCTGGCGCAGTTCTCAGCGGGCTGCCGACCCGGCAATAATGCCTTATGATGGCGGGCAATTCATGCCAGCAGCAGGAGCGTCCGCTAATATTCCATTAGCCGTGTCCATCCCCATCCCCGGTCACTCTCACATCCACGCTCATCATCCGCACGCGCTTCCCACACATCCGCATCACGCCCACGCTCACGCTCGCGCTCACGCCTCGGCCGGTGGCCCATTCGGCACAATGGAGCAGATCGAGACCCAGGCAAGCGATCTGAGGTTCCTCACCCAGGTCCCCGTCCTCAATGCGGCCCCGAACCCGTCCTCCGGCCCCGGCCCCGGAGTTGGGTCAGGCGGAACTCCCGGCGGCACCCCCGGCGTCGGCGTGGGTGCTTCCGCCGCGGCTGCTGCTGGCTACGACACGACGCCGCAACCACAGACACAGGCGAGTCCAGGTTCCGCCTCTGTCGGAGACAATTCCGCCCCAAGCGTGAGCACGTCCAACGCAAACAAGCGCAAGTCGCTCGATGATGGATCTACTCCCACGGGCAAGCAGACAAGGAGCAAGAGGAATCGGGTGAGTTGTCCTTCATTTTGTGTCAGTCCAAGGTCGTGATGAAGTCAGAGTGACGGAGTGATGACATGATGTGGAATGAGATAAGATGAGATGAGATGGATCAGACATGCTAGCACCTGTGAGAGACGCGCACACAACATCTTCAGTGGACACATGGTTGATCTGCTGCACCATCTCTACCTATCCCAGCCTGCTTTGGTGTTCTCAGAGCCTCGTCTGATGATATACCGCCGCACTCCATCATCCTCGTCCATGACATGCTGTCTCACCTCATGTCGCCTTGACATCTACCTGGCTGACATCGACCCTCTCTTACCAACTGGAACTCTATGCTGACCTTCTTCTCTTGACGGCACAGTATATATCAATAGCTTGGTCAGTATACTCTCGACATTATATCCCTCTGGCCGTTGGGGCTGCTCTCTACTTTTGAGATAACACTGGGCTTGTATCAACAAGGCTTGCGAGTAGAAACGAACATCTTGCTGACTATTTACTTATAGCAATGAATGCAAACGCCGAAAAATAAAATGCAATGGGGAAACTCCTTGCCAGCGATGTGGAAATCTCAACCTCGCGTGCCTGTACGCTCCGAACTGCTGCTCCAACAACTTCAAGGACTCGGACGACTTCAAGCAAGTCACTACTCAGATCGGTCGTCTCCAGGATGAGGTTGTTTGGTTGCATCAAACCGTCAAGGTTCTTCAATCTGAATCGACCCGTCTCGTCTCCCTCAGCGATCGTCCTATGGCTCTCGGCACCTCGACTGTTGCTCCCTCACCCTCCCAAAGCTCGAGCTCACTAAATCGGCACGACGCGCTACATTCCAAGTACGGCTCGTTTCGTGGCCCAACGAGCATGGCTTTCAGCCTGGACGTTGCCAACAATACCATCAACAACATGGGTTATAGAGGTATCTCAGACGGGGACGAGAATACCCACCCCAACGAGGGTCTTGGCATGCCGCTGGCTCGTCCCGTAGACCCACTCCATGACTTTGACAAGGACGAGATGGTCCGGTTATGCCGATTACATGAGGAGGAGATTGGAATCATGTATCCCGTCCTGAACGTTCAAAACGTTATATCTCACGCCAAGAGTCTAGCACCTTTCCTGGAAACAATGCGCCATCAAAATCCCAGGGAACTCATCAACGATGAGAAGTCTTTGCAACTCAAGATCATCATGTGCTGTGCCCTTGTCGTGGAGGAGCATGGGCACAGCGATAAAGCGATTCGGTTGTACGACAGTATGGAGTCGGTACTAAACCGCAAGCTCATGGCCGAGGCTTCAGATGTTGCCACGCTACCGCTACTGGCCCTCGTTGCCGGCTACCGGTTTCTCTCCAACGACGAAGTCCTGGCCTGGCGTGTGATGGGCCAGGTCGCACGCTTATGCCTGGAACTTGGAATTCATCAGAGGACAGGTCTGTTGAAGATCCAGGATGAGGAGGAGCGCAAGAATGCTCTGACGAGCTTCTGGTCAGCATATGTCTTGGATCGACGATGGGCTTTTGCGACGGGACTTCCCTTTGTGGTTCAAGACGAGGAGATTGATTCGCAGCTCCCCTTTCCGGTTAGCAACACACGTCTGTTCTAAAGCATCTAACTAACAGCATTCTAGGATGAGTATCCATATCTCGTAGCCATGATAACCTACTCTCGAATAGGGGCGAAGGTTTGGCGGCAGGTATCACATTTCGGACCAGTCCTGGCACGCGACTTGCGATCAGAGGAACTGGAAAACGTGGACCAAGAGCTCCTGCAGTGGTATGAGCAGATTCCCGAGGAGGTCAAGGTTCGCAACTGGGACAAGGAGAAGCAAATAACGTCGACGCCGTCATATAACCTGCAGCGCCTGAGGATATGGACATATTTACGGCTTAACCAGGTGAGTTTGAAAAGCCGAGTAATAGCACACATGACTGACAGCTTCAGATGCGGATTTGGCTATATACGCCCGTGCTACACAGCGCAACAAGCATCATGGCTCATCCGTCACAATCCGAGCGCGTGGTTGACATCGCCAAGGATACGATCCGATATCTCAACCACTTGAATAACACGACGAATCTCTACCGGCGAGTTCAGGTCTTTTACCATCAGTTCCTAACCTCGGCAATCGCTGTCGTTTTTCTGGCCTCTGTCCACGCCCCGGTTCGGTTCAGCGCCGCCTGCAGAGATGAATTCTACATGGCGCTCGAGTTGGTCAAGGACCTCTCCGCCAAGAGCTGGGCATCACAGCGGCTCTGGCGAACAATCCGTTCACTCAAAGATGTTGCGCCGCGGTTTGGACTGGATTCAGAGGATGACCCGCAGTCCACGGCAGCATTGGGGATGATAGGACTTGCGCGAGGTCAGCAGCAACAACAGCAGCAGCAGCAGCAGCAGCAACAACAACAACCGTTTCGCAAGCCATCAGTGCCTGGCCAGCAATCACAGGCGGCAACACCGGACTCGATGGCCCATAACGGGTCCAGGATCGGGGCCGAGATGTCGCGGATGTTTGAGGGATACGTGGGCATGAACGGGTTCCAATACAATGGGAACGAGGAGCAGCAGCAGCAAGGGCCAGGGTCGAATACCGACATGTCGGCGCCCGAGACACCGGGGGGCATGTACGCAGGCGACGGAACCGTCTTTCCCCATTTCAGAGAAATGTACTAGCGGTGCGTGTTCTCGGGGGCTTGGGCGAGGTGGGGGAGGGGAAGTGGGTGTAGAAATGATATCCTCTGCATTGTTCTGGATGGAATGGCTGGCAGGTTGAGAGGGCTTGCAGCAGTTGAATACGCGCTGGAAATGGCCAGCATAGATTCCCGACTATTTTCGACAGTCATGAAGCGAATAAATATCTTGGGCGTTGGCGAGACACATCCAGGCCGTTTGGTTGATGCTATCCATTGATTTCATAATATGGTGTTAATTGCTACTCCATAATGATTCAAGAGATATAAAACAGAGCTTGATGAATAAAAACCAATAGGCAGGGCGCAATCTTTACCTGGCAAGGTTCTTTCATCTCGTACCTAGGGTTAACTCGAGGTTACATCATGTCCGCATGAGACACACTCCGTCGCACTCGCGTCGTCTGAGGCTTAGACACCTCAACCTTACAAGCCATCAACACCACCAAGCATGACCCTTCTCAGCATCACGACGCAGAAAGTCCTGCTTCTCATAGCAGTGATTGCCCTAATACTGCTGATTAGGGAAAGGAAAACGCCTAGGATCACACGCAATGGGAAGCCTCTCAGGTTCGTAACATGACCTACGTCAACATTCGACGTTTCTCGCTTGCAGAGCGTCCGACTCACCCTCTCCAACCAGGAAACCTCCCAACACACTCCCCATCTTAGGCAACGGGATCCTCTTCTTACAGCCCCGCCAGAGGCTCTTTGCGTGGTTCACCCACTGCGAGCGCCTCTTTGGCTATGAGACCCTTCACATCTCGGTCCCATCCCTCCCGCCGGGCGTCATCGTGAGCGACCCGCGGAACCTCGACTTTGTCTTTAAGAACGAGGGCGTCTTTGAGAAGGGCGACTTTTTCAAGCAGCGCTCCTGGGATCTGTTTGGCCACGGCATCATCAACGTCGACGGGGAGCTCTGGCGGCTCCAGCGAAAGGCTGGTCTGCGGTTCCTCGCTGCACCGGCGCTGCGGGCTCTGACGAGTGTGCGGTTGCCCGAGTATCTGGGACAGGCTGTGAGAGTTTTGGAAGAGAAAGCCGAGGAGAGGGGGGTTGTGGATTTGCAGGGTGTGGTGCATGAGGTCACGACGCAGTTGATGGGACGGATGGCGTACAACATGGAGATGCACGCCGACGATGACTTCACCGTGGCCTTTGAAGATGCTTCTGGGGCCACCGCTGAGCGCTTCCAGAATCCGCTCTGGTTTCTCACCGAGCTCGTTGCTGGAGGTCGGATGCGTCACGCCCTCGCGACTGTCAAGGCTTATGGACGGCGTATTGTTGCGAGCGCCGTGGCCGACCGGGTAGGAGCTGGCGATGAAAAGGCACGGTCTGATTCACCAGGCAGTCTGATACAGTCGCTGCTTGACTCTATCGGCGACGAAGGCCTCGTTGCTGATGCGGCGCTGAACTATCTCTCAGCTGGACGAGATACCGTCGCCCAGGCTTTAACGTGGACGCTCTATCTCCTCATGAGACATCCCCATGTAGCGGCCACGCTGCGTCAATCGGTTCAGAGTCTACGCGACGAGGCCAATGTTGTATCTGACGATCCTCTTGGCTCTGAGCTCCTCACGCCTGCACGGCTGCCCTACGTTCTCGCCGTCTTCTACGAATCCCTCCGCCTCCGTCCCCCCATCCCCTTCGAGATCAAACAAGCCCAGCAAGCCACGACCCTTCCAGACGGCACCTCCCTCCCCGCCGGCGCCATCGTCGTCTGGTGCGCGTGGGCCATGGGCCGCTCACGGACGACATGGGGTCCTGACGCAGACGACTTTCGTCCAGAGCGGTGGCTGACTACCTCGCCTTCTGGGGACGTGACCGTCGCACAACGACCGGCGGCCGAGTTCCCCGTGTTCAACGGCGGGCCGCGGGTGTGTTTGGGCAAGAAGATGGCGGAGCTCGTCGTGGTGCAGACACTGGCGAGGTTGGTGCCCATGTTTGAATTTCTGCCTGCGTTTGAAGGGGAGAGGGTGAGCAAGAGCAGCTTGACGCTGCCGATGGAGGGAGGTTTGCCAGTGTACGTTCGGTGTAAGTCGTCAACAATTGTGGAAGGATCATCATAGAAGACTACCTAGATCAAATGTGAAAGCATACTTTTATCTACCCTTGGTATCTTGATGAATACAGTACGTACGCTCTACGCTCAGTCAAACGTAATCTTTGATCCCGCAAACGCCGCCGTCTTCTCCGACGCCTTTGCCTGCTTCCTCGCGGCCCAGCTGGGATGCAGCGGACCCTCGTCATCCTTCTTTGTCGGCGGCCTCTGAACCTCGGGCTTGTAGTCAGCGGTGGCCTGCCTGGTGAGCGGGTTGCGGATGCCCTTCTTCCAGGGCGTGCGCTGCTGCTCGTCCCCTCCGTCCACGGCGCCGCGCTTCATGTCCCAGCCCGAGTCGCGGCGCTGCTTGGCCGGCTGCTGGAGGTGCTTCGCCTGGGTGCCGAATTTCTTCTCCCAGATGGCCTGGCGGGCGCGCTGGCCGCGGCGCTTCTTGGCGGGCGCTACGTCGACGTCGGAGGCGGACTCGGAGCCAGAGATGTAGCCGCCCATGAGGGAAGGGAGAAAGGTGGAATCGCGAGGGCGGGCTGGGGCCGTCTTGTCCTTCTTCTTCTTCTTTGCCGGGGGTGGTGAGGGCGAGAGGGAGACTGAAGGTTGTTGTTCGCGGGCCTCTGGTTCAGAATCCGAATCCGAATCGAGCTCGGGTTCTGCGTCTGAACCAGATCCAGAGATGTCGTCGAGGTTCACCTTCTCCTTGCCCTTGAACTGCGCGAATCGCTCGTCGTCAAAGTCGTCTTCGTCTTCGTCCGAGGAACAGCCTAGCAGGTGGTCGTACTTAGATAACTCCTCTTCCTCTGAATCCTCGTCCTCGCTGTCCATCTCTTCAACTTCCTGCGCAGGCGCGTCCACGTCCACGTCCGAGAACCCCTCAAACTCTGACTCGTCGTCGTGGCCATCCTCCTCCTCCTCCTCTACTGATGCCATCACATCTTCCTCGAGAGGCTCCTCCTCTGCCTTGGGGGCCCTTTCTATCCGGTCGGATGGCTGCTCCTCCTTCTCTTCCCTCTTGGACTTGCGTGATCGCTTCGCTTTCTCGGGGAGGGGGACGTTGAGGGCTTGGCAGACGGTGGTGACGGCGCGGTCGACGGCCTGCTTCACGGGCTCGCGGTTGTACAGTCCACTGGTCACATTATGCAGAGCGGCCTGCTCATCGGGGGACAGCTCGGGCTTGGGGACGCCGGTGCGGATCTCTTCGGGCAGGTCGGTGGACGCGGCAAGGGTCTTAACCTTGAGGAAGGACGAGTACATGTGGGCGCGAGCAGTCTGGTGAAGGTCGAGCGACTATCAAGGGGTCAGCCAGCAGCAACAAAGGCGTAGCTAAAGAGGTAAGTCACCTTTAGCACAGTCACCTCCCGCTCCAATCTCTCCTTCTTGTCAGGCCCGATGCCATCTTCTCGAAGCCTCTTGCTGAGCCTCTGGCGCTCAAAGCCCTTTGCGGACTTGAGAGCCCGAAAGACCTCATTGCAGTGCTTTTCGAGCTTGTCGTCCAAGCTGGGCTCGCCGCGCTTCCGCTTCACCATGGTCGTGCGATGATGGGCTTTTTATGTTTCTGCTTGGGGGGGTTCGCTTCCGCAGCAGCAGTAGCGAAGGTCGCAAAAAGCTGGCTGCGCATGGAATATCGGAGCCGCAAAGAAACCTTTCAGTGGTGCGAGAAAACAGCTGATTACTGTGCTCATACCGCAAATCAGTCACCGTGGCACAGTGCGAAGCTAGCGATGCGGGCTGGGTAGCGGCCTTATCCTTGCCTCAACCCACATGGCCCGGGGGGGATGGTGGGGGATTCCACGATGCGGGGGCAGATGCGGCACCGCATCGTCCCGAACGAACTTCATCACATGGTTTCAATGGTTGTTTTCTACGTATTTTGATGTTTTGTGTATAATGATTGGCTCTTGTCTTATCTGTAGAGACCTCTACGGTTTGAATTGGGGTGTGTGGCGGGCAAGTGGCTAGTTACAAACGAGTTTCACTGGCTGAAAGATGGATGAACAGGAGGTATCGTGACTTTTTACAGCTGCATGTTCCCGTGTCTATCTGTCAAATTTGGGGAATTGAACTAGTTCCAGATCCTTGGCATCATTGTGATATAGACAATTCTTAGACCTACTGCCAGAGGCAATGATTGGGAACTCATGCCAGTCGCAGGACGGTTGTGTTTGCAAACTCGGAGTTTCTACAAATACAGGCATGCAACTAAATGACTTGGCCACATCTGTGGTCGCCGGTACTCTCTCTTGGGCTGGCTGGAAGTGTCGTTGCTGCTTCCAACATGTGAGATCACAAGCTTCATCAAACCCCTCGGTTTCAATCGAGACGCCCTCGAAGCTGATCAACCGGAACACGCTCCCTGGGATTGTTCTGCATCAAGCCCTCGGGCATAAACCGAGATTCACGACCGGCTACGCATCCGCCGGTTACTGTCCGTCAGCAGCGATGAATGCCCATGAAGCCGTGTTTCAATCCCCGCTCCCTTGTCAACGCGGAACATACCCGGAGGCCTCGCAAGCGGTTCTGTCCCGAGGGAGAGGAGATGATGTAGAAGGATCTCTCTGCCGTCAGATTGCCCACTGCAGAGTTTCTAGTACGTCATTCGAGTTGTCGACATGAGTGAAATTCCCACGGCAGTGCTCGGTTATGGTGTTTCGACAGCTTGGGGGGGACTGGACACCTTGACCCGGCGGTGTATCCGACAAGGTCGAGTTCAAGTAACCTCGGATATAGATGAAGGCTTCGCCTCTTTTTTCTGTGTGTGTCCTCCCTGCCAAGGAGGTTCCCGAGCTGGCCTTTCATCATCTTCGGCACCTGCTGGGACGAATAGATCGCCGAGACAGACAAGGGGGTAGGGGTGCATCGAGTACCGCATCCTTGACGGGGCCTGTCTTTCTGCCCTCGAGTACGGAGTAGAATATGAATCCCTGGCCGTGGCGGTTCCAACGAGGCGGTTGGGCAGCGCGGGCGAGACATGGCTGCTGGGCACGTTGCTATATCTCGCGTCCCGAGCGGCCTCTCTTGTTCTGCTCAACGCGACCCCGGCTCGGCATCTTGCCGGCGGGTCCCCCCTTCTGTGAGAGATGCAGCGTTAGTTACGAGAGTTCCACTAACAAGCAGCGACCTGGAAGGGGAGCTCCGTCAAATGGAGATGGAGAGCGTTGACTCCAAGAGCCACAGCCAGGACGTGAGAAGTGGAGCGGACAGAGTGGAGAGGGGGACATGGATTAAGAGACAAGGGAACGAAAAAAAAGAGAGGCCAAGGAATTCCCGCAAGTTGAAGTCCGGGAGGGTCCTTGCCCCCCCAAGTTGGAGCCGGGTAGAGGCCCAAACTCAGCCACGGGGGTCTGGAGCCTGGGGTTGAAGATGTCACAAATGATTTGATGATGGGACGGTGAGGGAGGGGAAATGGGCGAATCAAGACCACGCGCTGATTCAGCGTCGCCTGATGGGCTGGGCCAAGGCTGTGGACAACAAAGATCCTGTAGGGCTGGTCCAGGCCTCGTCCCCCCTCTCGCACTTTGAAAGCCGGCCGTCCAACTGGGAGGGAGGAGAGTCGAGGTTGTTTGTATTACCGGCTCGACCTACCCCTATAGCTGGCGGGCTCTTCGGAAACGTGGTTTCCCTTGGGGTTGGGTTCCCCGTCCGAGGTACGACATCTGGCGATGTTGGGTTGTTGAACGGTCAGAGTCGGGTGATTTCTCGGGTCGAGATCTGATATTGGGGGAGGAGAGACGGGCGCAAATCGTGGGCATGACGGCGAAATCCTTGCTGAAGGCCGACTATTGATATAGCTACGGAGTACCTGAAAAGACTTCTCCACCTGGAAGTCTGGTGAGGCGTCGATACCCGTCACTTACCGGCGGCATGGGAGAGCGCACTTGAGTTTGAACGAGGGGAGTGCCCCCTTGTATGAATGGGGGCCAAACGTCGTCTATCTCAACGGCGCCGGGGAAATTAAACAAGACGTCCGCCAGGCCAGCAGCATGATCCAACAACACGCAACGACCGGGACCTGGCTGGCTGCGTGCGGGCGCTCTGGAAGGAATATGAGGGCTTGCATGTCAGGGGCCATCATGAGAGGCTGGAACCCCCAAAACAACAACAAGAGGCTGCTGCGCTGCGCTGCGCTGCGTCAGTCATGATGATGACGCCCCGTATGTAGAGTCGCTACCCACACGACCCCGTATGTCCTATGCAAGATGGCGTCCTCCTCCCCCCCCCAACGTGTCAGGGGAGGTAGGTCCGAATGCGCCGGAGATGTCATGAGAGATTTCAGACCCCGCGACAAGGAACGCGCAAGATAAGCAACAGGAGGAAATCTCAAGATATTGGGGTCTGGTCGCCGACTAGGGCTGAGCTCATTGGGGGTTGGGGTCTTGGAGAAGTTTCTCCAGGGTCTGGGTTTTTTTCTCCATGTCTCAACTCCCAAGTTCGGAGACGAGGGCCGAGGAGATGTTGACATCTTTGTTGAAGCCCCAACCTTCACATGCTTGTTTCCATTAGCTGGTTTCTGTTGATTGTGTACCTGGACTGGGCTTATCATGACCATGTCTTACCTCTCTCTCCTTTCGGGCTCGGTCATGTCGACTCCGAAGCTTGTTCCTCGGAAACATCTTCCTCGGGGCCGGACTTGCAGAGACGAGACGGGCCACACCTAGCACCTAATATGGATCATCATGGGCTCTCTTACAGCAACACACCCCCCCAAGAACCCCACCAAATGGCCCAAGCTCTTTCTGAATGCGCGACGCTATCTCAGCTTGAGGCTCTCTCGTGCTTCTGCTGTAGGGGCCCGGCTGTCTCTCCACCGAGTCCATAGCCGCCCACGACGTATTGGGATGCCGGCTACCTCTCTGAGGCTAGAGCACACAGGCATGGTGATCCCTGGCGTGGAGGGATGTGTGGTGGGCAAGGAAAAAGCAAAGCCGACGTCAAACGCTGCTTGGTGTTCAACGTCGTCGGTGACATGAGCGATTCGGCGACATGAGCGGTTTGGCGTCTAAATGTTGGGCGACGTCATCGGCATTAATGGCGATTCACAACAGCAGACAGCCAACGTGGTGCGTTTCATCTCGAGGTCTAGATCTACGCAGGTGAGTTCTGTTGGTTCAAGATTGTAGCGAATAGATTCACAGTCTCGCTTGTACTGTAATTATGGATGGCACCGTCCTCCCAGAGGCCCGAACGCGATCAACCTCGTTCCTCGGGATTTATTCTTCTGTTGCAACCTGAGATCAAGAGAATGACGTGTTGCCAATGTTCGGTGAGCCCATCCCATCCATAGGTAGGCCTTTCTTGCCAGGCCATAGCCGAGGATATTGACAGCGAGATGGATGGGACACGGGCGGCTTTAAGCGTTCGGCTTTGCCACGGCTGTCGTTTTTCTACAACGGACGGACGAGTGATAAAAAAAAGAAGGTTTCTAACGTATCCGTGCATCGTTCTAGGAGTTCAATGTCCTAGTTCCTCGGCCTGCAGTTCAAACGGGTAACTGACATCCATGCTTGGTCCCTGGCGATGACCAGGGGTGTGAGAAACGTAGCACAACTCTCATGCTTGCAAGTCTGTTTAATAATGGAAGCAAAATGCGTGGTTTCTTGTAGACATCCATCGTTGATGTTCTATCAGAGCCGAGCAAGGTCAAGCATCTGCGTCCGAGCCGAGCGGTGCTTGAATGGAGATAACTATTGGCGAGCCGAGAGAGAGAGAGATGGATGAAATAGCTGCTGTCTAGCCAGTGGAGATCTCCCATCGACGGCCCGCATCCACAATGAGCCGCGTAGACGGGTTTCTACTGTCGATGGCCTCTCCTCGCATTTGGAGCTTTACCCTTCCGAGACGTGTGCCTCGCCAGCTAACTACGCGACAGGCATTAGCAATTCAAGCTTCTCATACAGAGCAGACCAACAAATGGCCGAGGGCCAATGCCGCTGCCTGTGCCTACTCTCTGTGGCGCCCCAATGCCCCCCCGCCCCATCGTTCGGGCATG
>JABFEX010000701.1:0-16552 GCA_013623515.1 Fusarium illudens | reverse complement strand
CTTCAGATCGCGCACAACGATTTTCCGATTCCCAAGCTCCCTCCCCCGCCGCCAGCCCCCGAACCCGCCGGAGAGAAGCTCGTGTCTCCGCTCCCGTCATCACCACCCGTCGACTCGTCCCAGGAAGCCAACAAGGAGAATGCGCCAACCGAGTCGCTTCCCACTGAGTCGCTGCCCGCCACGCAGCCCCCCGAGGGTGCGCTCCCCAAGCAGCTCGCCGACATGCTCTTCGACATCACCAGCCACCTCCAGACCTTTGACACCTGCCCGCCTCATACGATCCAGCGTCTCGCCGACCTGGTCCTGCGGCCTCACGCCCACTACAAGGCGCTGGCGCCTTATCTACATGCCGTCGATCGCACCGTGCAGGTGACGTCGGGGACGAACATCTACCCTCTGCCCCCGCCTATTCCCGACATGTCATCGATGCACCTGAACGGCGAAGACGCAAACGATCCGGCTGTGGCGGTCGCGTGGAGCAATCCCACGACAGCAGCTTTGGGCACGGATGAGGCGCTGGGAGGAGCTCTCCTGACTCCCATCCCGTGGCTGACGAGGCGCAGCCCCGACAGTGGGCAGAACACACCTGGTGCGCAGATTCACAGCGAGAGCACAGAAACCATCGATGGCCCCAACGGTGTCGGTAGCATCGAAACCGTCTCTGTCAGTGTGAATGGTATCCCATCAACGGGTCATGCGCGTGGCGTTACGCAGGGCGAGCTGTTGCGACAGGAGCAACGAGCAGGAGTGGTCCCTGTAAGCCAGCTGTCGCGAGCTCAAGAGGCTGCCCACGAGGGAGACCGTATCACGCTTGGAGAGGAGGAGGATGAAGAGGAAGAGCAGCTTCGGCAGCGCCAACAAGAACAGCAGCAACTACAGCAAGCTCAGGAGGAGGAGGAGGAGACACCACATGCACGAGGACCAGAGGAGATTGGTGTTGACGACACAGGCCCTCAGTCTTCAACGACAAGCTACGTGGGCGAGGGTGGCCTCGAGATGCAGGGCATTGACGTTGAGGCCGCCGTTGGGAGAAAACACGATGGTGATGAGCACAAGGCAGAGGCCAACATGGATGCTGACGGCGATGCCGAGGGCGAAAGTGCACCCAAGAGCCCTGGCGCGGAGAGTGTGGGCACAAAACGTGAGGCTGAACAGGACCTTGAAGCCGAGTCACCAAAGAAGATCAAGGAAAACGGGGTTGAAGACGAGGTCAAGAACGACCAGGATGCTACCGAAGTGAACGGGGAAGACGAGAAGAAAGCACCAGCAGAGGAGACAAAGAAAGACGACGACGTTGACAAGATGGATACGGAATAGGAGAGAAAAGGCTCACGATGGATGACATGATACCACACGGTCAAGGAAGGGTTTAATGTTTGATTCTTGGGGGGTTATCGAAAGAGGCAGGCCATTCATCTCATTTGGTGTCTCTGGCAAGATAGACTCAGCCGCTGAGACAATGGATCTCTCAGGAGGCTTCGAACAAGGCGCAAGAGTTTTGAAAAAACAGTCTAGAGAGCCATCCTTTGGCTGACAGGCTTAGGCTTGCATGAGTTAACGTTAACGGCCAGGGCGAGCATGGAACGTTGTCAAAATGTGGATGGCCTCGATTGGGCGGCGTATCGCCGAAAGAGGGCGTTGCCGTGGTGACAGGCGCCATGACAGTGTTGACCCCGGCCGCCCAGAAGGGACCCGCACCACTAAACAAGGGCCTTAGGTAGTTTATAGACCATGACAGTATAACCCTCTTTGTATTTACATTTACGCCAGACAAGGCCTTGCTGAAACAAACCCTCTACAGGCATCCCCTCCTCCGTGTCACTCCAGGATTCAGGGTTTCTTTTTTTTTTTTCAAGCTTCAATTTGTTTCTGGCTGAAGTCATCTAAATCAGGTTTACATGAAGCGAGGATATTCGAGACCTCAGCAGCAACAACAGCAACAGCAACAACAATTACCGTCGACTCTTCACCGCCACCACATATCTCCATCTTCCCCGACTCACCACCAGCAGTTGCCCACCGTGGCTCACCCACGCCCAACACGCTCCGACCGGGAGCATAGCCGGATCGCCATGGCCTCGAGCCTACGCGCCGGCGCCGGCAGCCGCGCCAGCGTGCGAGTCGGCACGAGGACGGCCTCGTCGACCAGATACGCCTCGTCGACCATCGCGACACGCGCCATCGAGCGCAGCGGCGCCGTGTCGCCCTCCGGGTCTGTCACCTCAGTCAACACGGTCGGCACCAAGCGCAAGGAGCGCGACTTTGACGCCGACGCGGGCGCCGAGGAGACAAACATCACCGTCGTCGTGCGGTGTCGCGGCCGCAACGAGCGCGAGGTCCGCGAGAACAGCAACGTCGTCGTCGGCACCGACGCCGTCAAGGGCAAGATTGTAGAGCTGTCAATGGGGCCCAATGCCATCAGCAACCGCTCCTACAACTTTGACCGCGTCTTCTCCCAGGCCGCCGATCAGAACATGGTCTTTGACGATACGGTGAAGCCCATTCTTGACGAGGTGAGTTTCTGGATGTCCTTGAAAGACAATTACTGACCATTGTCTCTAGATGCTCTCTGGATACAACTGCACCATCTTTGCCTACGGACAGACGGGCACAGGAAAGACGTACACAATGTCAGGCGACATGACCGAGACTCTGGGTCTTCTCTCAGATGAGGCCGGTATCATCCCCCGTGTTCTCCAGACACTGTTCAACAAGCTCGAGGTCGAAGACGCCGAGAGCACAATCAAGTGCTCCTTCATCGAGCTCTACAACGAGGAGCTTCGCGACCTGCTCTCGCCTGAGGAAAGCGCCAAGCTCAAGATCTACGACGACACGTCACGGCGGGGTCATGCGAGCACCGTGGTCCAGGGCATGGAGGAGAAGCACATCAAGACTGCCGCCGAGGGTGTCAAGGTGCTTCAGGAGGGTAGCTTGAGGCGCCAGGTGGCGGCCACAAAGTGCAACGACCTGAGCTCCCGAAGTCACACCGTCTTCACCATCACCACCTACGTGAGGAAACCAAACGAGCACGGCGTCGACGCCCTCGTCAGCGCCGGAAAGCTGAACCTGGTCGATCTGGCTGGTAGCGAGAACATTCAGCGATCGGGAGCCGAGAACAAGCGTGCTGCTGAGGCTGGTCTGATCAACAAGTCTCTCCTGACTCTTGGCCGAGTCATCAACGCCCTCGTCGACCGCGCTTCTCACATTCCTTACCGAGAGTCCAAGTTGACTCGACTGCTGCAAGACTCTCTCGGTGGCAGGACCAAAACTTGCATCATTGCCACCGTCTCCCCCGCAAAGAGCAACCTGGAGGAGACCATCTCGACACTCGACTACGCATTCCGGGCCAAGAACATCAAGAACAAGCCCCAGCTCAACCCTATGGTGGAAAAGAAGACGCTGCTAAGGGACTTTACCATGGAGATTGAGAAGCTCAAGAGCGAGCTGATCTCTACCCGCCAGCGCAACGGCGTCTATCTTTCTAACGAGGCATACGAGGAGATGACGGCTCAGAGCGAGTCGCGTCGCATCGTCAACGAAGAACAGACCGCCAAGCTCGGGACCCTGGAAAACAACTTGCGGAACAAGGTCCAGGAGCTGTTCAATCTTCAATCGACATTCATGGGTCTCAAGAAGGATCACGAGGGCACCAGGGCCCAGTTAGACGACACCAAGGAGGTGCTAGACCAGACCGAGATTGTGCTTTCGGCTACACGAAAGTCGCTGGCCGATGAGACCAGGATAAGAAAGGCGCACCAGAAGACGGAGGAGAAGCTGACAGAAGTTGGCGGAGAGCTCATCAACAAGCTTCATAAGACGGTCCGCGACGTCGGCGGCCTCCACGCCAAGAACAAGCGCAAGTCGGATCTTCAGTCTCTTAACCGCAACGCGTGGGGCACATCCCAGGACCAAGTCGTTGATGTTACCTCCATGGTTGAACGACGTATCGAGGAGTTCCAGGATGAACAGCAGGAGCACATCATGAGCGTCGGGAAGCGGATGGAGGAGTTTGTCGACGAGGAGCTGCAGAAGCTCTCTTCAACGCAGGCATTCCTTGATGAGCACTTAAGCACATTTGCCGAGTCTAAGAAGCAGCTCTTGGATGAGAAGCAAAAGTCAAAGGAGGACATGGACGAGGTGCTGGAGGAGATCAAGGTGGTCCGCGATACCGTCAAGGACCGGATGGGCGAGAGCCTGCAGTCCATCTCTCACTCTGCCGAGAGGATAGCGGCGGACATGATGAATGAGATGACAGCCTTCCACGGCGAGGTAAGTTGACTCACTAGGTATACAAAGAGGCCATGTACTAACTTGACCCAGCTACACAACTCGTACAGCGCGCTTGGGAAGGACTTCAAGTGCATCTTTGAAGACCTTGTTAAGCACATCACAGCCCAGCGAGCCGAGTGTGACAGCCTTCGACGACAGCTCCAGTCTGCGACAAACACCATTGTCCTGCAGAACGCCACCACTTCTATCCGTATCCAGGACGCGCTGGAGGAGGAGCGCAGACAAGCTATCGACGATCGTCAGAAGCTCATGACCCAGATCTCAGCTCTGGTCAACACGCAGGCCGAGGCCCAGGAGTCGCGTCTTCACGAGAAGGCTTCCCTGATCCAGAAGAGCATGGCCGAGACCAGCACAAACCTCGAGCATGCCGTCTCTCACTACGGCGAGGGCATGACCTCATGGGATGTCAAGGAGGGCGAGCTCTTGGATGAGGTCAAAAAGTCTCGCGATCACCTCAAGACGAAACTCAAGGATGACTGGACCGCCGCCAACGAGCACAGCAACTCGATCCAGACCACGGCCAAGTCTGTTCACGCCGAGACTGTCCGCGTCGTGGACGAGCAGATCAAGGATCTCGATGTCCAGATGGAGGCTCTCGACGACTTTGTCACACGCGCCAAGTCGGAGAATGGACATCACCATGAGACTCACGCCCAGTCCGTCCGGGCCGTGTCCAACACTGTTGAGGAGTCATTCGGAAACATCTCGGCCCACTTCAAGTCGACGTTTGACCGTGTCAAGAACCTCGGCGAGGAGATGGAGCTCGACCTCGGCGATCTTCAGGATGGTCTAGAGCCCCTAGATGATCAGCTGTGCCAGCCCCTGGCCAACCTACGAGAAGACATCTCGGGCACGACTCTCCAGGAGTACCAGCCTACGGGTGACACGCCTGCCAAGGTCCAGTACCACTACCCGACCGACCTGCCTCGCACTGAGCCTCACGATCTCATCATGTCGCGCATCGACGAGATGCCCACGCCAACCAAGGATCGCGACAATGACAGGGACACCACCATTGTCTTTGCGGACCTCGACTGCCCTCAAAAGATGATGACGTCTCCTCCTCGCCCTCCGCCCCGGGCCTCCAACGCCAGCGCCCCCGACGGCAGCATGAGCCTCCTCCGCGAGGTCAACCCTAACCTCACGACGGGCTCCATCGGCTTCAACCCGCGGGTGAGCACCATGTCGATGCCTCCCGAGCGCACCATGCCGCTGTTTAAGCGCAGCACGCGTGTGACGCGAAGCGCCAAGAAGACGGGCGGCATAGACGCCATCGTCGTCGAGGGCGGTGAGAATGCGCTGCCTACGACGTTTGAGCAGAGGAGAAAGAGCCCCAGGCTGAACTAGGGTAGTTGATGAGAATGGGAGCCTTTGTCTATAGTTACAATCCGGTTTCTAAATCTGGATCTGGAGTTTTGGGGGGTTTGGTTGTCTTTTACGTCTAGTTCTTTGAGCGGTTGAGGGTTGTTTGAACGTTGCAGGGTTATTTGAGTACTTGATACCCTTTGACTTTTTAAGATGACGAGAGTAATGATATTCATATTGTCATGCCAGAGCTGACATGTTGATAACAGTGAATCAATGGTGCGACTATCACGTACAACACCCTATAGTCTATCAAGACGATACATCGCCGTTGCTCACACTCGCCTCTCGACTTCTCTCCCCGTAGAACCTCTTCCTCCTCCTCTGTATCGTGTCTTCTCCCCTCCACCCCCTCCCCGGCACGATGGGCCTCAGGAAGCCGTCGACGTGGACGCCACCCGCCACCTCCTCGTCGCTATCGAGCTCCTCCGTCTGTCCCTGATGCACGAGCTCAAGGTGCCGCCGTAGGTTAGCCTTGCGGGTAAAACCCTGCGCGGCTCGGTCACACGAGGCGACAGGACAGAAGATGAGTCCGCCCGCCGAGGCAGATCGGGAACGCGGTGACTTTGGTGGTGCGGGAGATCGTGTTGAGCGTCGGCTGCTGCGTAGGGAGTCTGGGCTGCGGCTCGAGCGGGCAAGGGACGCTTGTCGGGAGGCGACGCGGCGCTGAACGAGATCCGCAGCGTCGTCACTCTCGTCGTCGGCGTCCCCATCCCCGTCCGAGTAGGAAAGCCGGATGGGCTCCGGGCGGTACTCGACGCCGCTGATACCTGTGCCGTGGGAGACGGGCACCTCGTTCAGCGTCCTGACCACCATGCCCTCCTCAAAGAGATCAGCGCAGCGACGTGCCGTTCTCGCAATGGTCTCGCTCGAGAAGCCTGCCAGGGCGGCTGCTCCGAGCACGTCGCTCCAGTCGCGGAGACCCCATCTAGCACGCTTGCGGTCCATATAAGTCCCAGAGGCTGAACTGGCATCATCGGTTTCCGGTCCTTCAGATGCTTCTCGCTTTATAGACAGAGACCGCTCGCGCTCGATGGCTTGATCGCCTTCGCGCATCCACTGGTCAAACGCTGCGTCCTTGTCCTTTGGCGTCGTGGGGAGTCTCCGGTGAGATTCCCGAGCGACGCGTTGGAGCATTTCCTCGTGAGTCTCTCCATCGCGGGGGATATGGGTCTTTCGAGGACGGCCGCGTCTGCTGGGCGTGGGAGGCGCAGAGCCGTCTGTATCGTGGGATGGCTTTCGTGGCCGGCCGCGAGGCCGCTTCTGCCCGCTCTGACTCTCTGATTCCTCTTCTGTCGAGGAATCAGACATGTAGTTCATGCCCGCCAGGCGCGAGTTGCGAAGGATAGATAGCGTAGTATCAAGCTGCGATAGGATATGGCGAACAGATGGTCGCAGCAGCTCGTAGGATAGTTCGTCGTTGGTCGACTCTACCGGTTCGTACGTCTCGGGCATCCCTCTACTCGTCAGTTTGCCCCCCTCCGCATCAACCATCATCTTCTCGTCCTCATCTTCTGTTTCCGGTTTCATAGATGACTCCCGTGATAGGACGTCTGGTGTGTCGTTGCCGCTCTCTTCGATGGAAGGGTGTGCCATGTTTCTCTTTCTCTTACGGAAGCGCCGCTTGGCGGTCCGCAGAATAGTTGCTGAAATCTCCTCCTCCAGCTCGGTACTTGGCAGGATCTCTTCCTGCCTGCGGAACGTGAAGCGGTCATCCTCGTCGCGCTGGCTGTTGATGAGCCGTTCCTTGGGTACTTGTTTATGCTTTAGAGGCCATGCAGTCCACATCTTTGGCGGTGCCCAAACAGCTTCCTGGCCATCTTCCTAAATCAAGCCGTATTAGACCCATTCTTTTAAAATATTCGATGTCGCTCACCGTCTTGACTGTTAGGTCTGGGGCGGATTCTGCTTCTCGACTTGCTCGCTTCAACGCAAAGGCATTGTAGAGGTGCACAGAGAGATCCTGGTCTTGGAGCTGCTTCATCGACTGCCAGAGCAGTCTATCCTCTTCTGTAAGGGTGCGCCATGTGGATTTTGGCCCTGTCCAGCGATTCGGTCTGTTCTCGCGCAAGTCCTCAGAGGCGATGGAGGCGATCTCATCGCTGTCTAGCTCCCAGGCTGCAGCGCTGGCTTCCATTGCGGCGAAAGAGGCGAAGGGGAGGAAATAACAATAACGATAGATGGTTCTAGATGACTTTTTGCTTCCTTAAGTAGCCGGGCATAATGCTTGCCTTAAGATGAAAAGTGGCTGGTGTGGTTGTTGTCAGGTCCAAGTTTTACAAGACAGCTTTCACGATGGTAGAAAAATTATAACATGGAAGGTTCTTTCATCTGCCCACCACCAGCACGAACACAAGCACAAACACTCCATCTCTATCACAGCCTCAGTGAATAAACAATTCTTTTTCTTCGCATGCAAATTGAATCTATCCGAATGGTATAAAACAAGCCTTTTTACATTACGTACGCCTTCCTTACTTGGCCTTGCTCTTGGCCTTTTCCTTTTCCAGCCTTCTCCTCTTGGCCCGCAGCTTCTGGTCCTCGGCGCTCTTCTTGGTATTCGTGTACACCATCTGCTCATACAGCTTCCGCTTCTTCTTGCTGAGCATGCCCTTGGCCCGCTCAAGGTCCTCGGCCTCCTCGCGCGACTTCTTGCTGAACGCCTTGCGTGCCTCCTCCTTGGCCTTGGCCTTGGTGTTGGCAGTCTTGGACTTGACGGCCCCCCCAGTGAGCTCAGCCTCCAGCTCCTGTTGCCGCTGCTCGGCATCGTCCTCAGACTCATCCTCCTCTTGCTCGTCTTCGGAGAAGCCGCCAAACTCGTCGTCTTGTGCGTCTTCGCCATCCTCTTCGTCGCCTGACTCGGCCGCATCCACATCCATACCCTCCACAGTATCGTCGACCTCGTTGTCCTCACCGTCGCTCTGAGCCTCAATGGCTTCATCCTCGGGCTCCTGCTCCTCCAGAGGAATGGTGGGGTCGTATGCGCCCTGGACGCTCTTCACGAAGGGGCTCAGATGGGGAGGGAGAGAAGCGCCGGGAGTATACAGGTGAGCCTCCTTCAGCTCGCCCTCATTGAGGCTGTCCCACACCCACTGGGGCTGGATGTAGGTTCGCCCGGGGACTCGTCGGTTAGCGGCAAGCTTCTGCGAAGTCTGGTTGTCCTCGGCGTCGCCATCCTCCTCAGTAACAGCCTGAAGAGGAGGTCGGTCGACAATCTGATGGGTAATGGCGGGATCGAGCTCGTCAGTGGTGAAAGCGCCACCACCCAGCACGGCGTCCCAGCCAACACGCTTGCAGCCAAACGACTTGAGCAAAAACTCGAGAGGTTGTCGGGGGGTCTCGCGGGAGAGGTAGATGACCAGGTTGGAGAAGAGGTTGGCGGGGTTGTTTCCAGTGTTGGAAGGCTGGGGCAGCACATCACCACCAGGGGCCGCCGGCTCAAACTTGTCAATCGCACCCGCCTCCTGGTCCTCACCCTCCACCTGGTTCTCGGTCGCTGATGTCGATTCGTCGTCGGCTTCGCTTCCCTTGATCTTCTTGAGAACCTTGTTAACGGCGGCCTGGACCTTGGGGTCGGGCTTGTGCTCAGCGGCCTCCAATTGCTTGTGCTCCTCGGCGCCGACCAGGGTCTTGCCCTCGAGAGTGAAGGCGCCAAGCTCAGCAGCGTTCTCGTCCATGACCTGATCGAACTTGGGAGGGTACTTGAGGCCAACGGAGGTGTACAGTCGGAAGTTGATGAAGCCAAGCAGGGTCATGTAGAACTCGATAAAGGTGCCCATGATGCGGAAGTCGACATCGCCGACGACGCGCTGGTTGAACTTGTAGGGCACCAGCCAGAGAACGTCCTCTCCCTGGATGTTGGCCTGGTAGTAGATTCCCTTGATGGACAGGAACGACTTGGTGACGCTGTGCGACATGATCAGGTAGTGTTGGAACTCGAGGCAGAGGCGCTCGCACCGGGCAACCATCTTTGCAGGGACCGTCGAGGTGGACGGCAGGTTGGCGAACAGGAACAGCATCGACAGGCAGTCGTCGAGGTCTCGCAGGGCGTCCACAAAGGTCGGGTAGCGCTCCCGGATGACATGGTCAAGCGTGTACCGCGGCTTTCCCGTCTTCTCAGGTCGCGCGGCGTTCTTCTCGAGGCGGGCGGCGTCGGTGACATCGCCGCGGCCGAGGGCGCGGGAGATCTTCTTCTCGAGGACCTTTTGGTCGCGGAACTTTTGCAGCAGAGGCTCATGGAGGAGGTACTGGATGTCCTTGGCGTAGTAGAAGGTTGTCGAGCTGGTCGAAGACTTGGACACCTTCTTCCTGCTCCGGGGCTCGCGAGGGTAGATTCCCTTCCAGATGCACAGCTTTCGGAAGTCGGGCAGGCTGATCTGGAGCTTTCGAATCGCCTGGTTTCGCGTGACGTAGTTCTTGGCCGCGCCGGCCTTGCCCTTCTTCTTTATCCGAGCCATTGTGGTTGTTGGTGATGGGCTCTTTTTTTGGGTGGTTTGTATCTCGCAGCAGAAGCAGCGGGGCACTTTTTCCTGCTGTCTCTCAACTTTTTTTTCCATCGCGAAATTTTATGCCGAGAAGCACCGCCCTGGGCGCAATTAGATTAGGCCTAGCGTTGCAATCGCGGTTCCCAATTGGTTAGTCTTCCACTCACCGCCCGGGGCCGTGCTCCAGCGCTCCTGGCGCATCTCAGGCCTTGCATCGTCCATTCAGCGCTCGGCCAAGCAAGCTCCAGCGGCTCTTCCAGCGGCCCCTCTCCCGCTGGTGGAGGTCCGTGGCCCGCCAAGCCTCAACCCGCCAAGTGGCCTCCAACGACCTCGATCGCGATACCACCAACTCGACGCCATCTCCCCCCACGACCAGCTCCTCCGTTGGTCTCCGAGCGATGCAATGTCCGGCACCATGACATTGCGAGGCAAAGCCAGCGTCTACGTCGGCGCTGCTCTGCTCCGGCTCGCCCTCTTCCTCGCCTTTCCCGGTCTACCCGACCTCCTAACCAGCCGCGTCGAGATCTCGACCCCCGTCACAAGCTTCAAGCGATGTAAGCCCCTCGCTCCCGGCGCACTCCAAGTCTATGCGCTCACACGAAGCTTCTCCAGTGCAAGAGGGTCTGTTCCTATATACGAATAACGTTTCTCCTTACGATGGCGGCGTCTTCCACCAGGCGCCGCTGCTGCTGCCCTTGTTCTCGCTTCTCCCAGACGTCAAGGCTTGGCCCATCTTTACACACCTCCTCTACATCGCCGTAGACCTCCTCAGCGCCGATGCATTGTACAAGATCGCCAATTCGGGCGAGGCGGCTAGCTCGAGGCTGTTTACGTCGCCGCGCCGTGCGAACAAGTTCATTGGCGCCGCCGTTGCTGCTGCGTAAGGGATCCTCTCATCTGTGCTCAACACCGGTACTAACATCACACGATAGCTTCTTGTTCAACCCCTACACCATCGCCACATGTATAGGAAGATCAACCGGTGTCTTCACCAGCTGCGCCATCCTCCATGCCATCGCCAGGGCCATTCAGGGCTCTCCCTTCAACGCTATGGTTGCCCTTTCGTTCGCATCTTACCTGTCCATGTACCCCATCCTCCTCCTCCCCCCTCTTATTCTCCTCGCCTATGATCGCCAGCCCGAGAAGCGCCGAGTTGCATCCATCGCCAAATTTGCAGCTACCAACGTTCTCATCGTGGTGGGCTGCGCCATCTCCCTGCTGGGCATGTCCTTCGTCTTAGCGGGCAACTCCTGGGAGTTCCTGGCCCGCACGTACGGCATCCAGCTTACGCTGTCGGACCTCACGCCCAACGTCGGTCTGTGGTGGTACTTTTTCATTGAGATGTTCGACTCGTTCCGGGCCTTCTTCCTCGGCGTCTTCTGGCTTCACCTCACCTCCTATCCCGCCGCTCTATCTATCCGTCTGCGCCCTCAGCCGCTGGCCGTCTTGGCCATCCTCCTGGGCACATTCTCCATCTTCAAGCCCTATCCCTCGCTTGCGGACGCGAGTCTTTTCCTCTCCGTGGTTCCTTTGTTCCGACACGTGTTCCCCCTGATGCGTTATGCCTTCGTCACGACATCAACACTCCTCTATGCGACGTTCCTCGGACCGGCCTTTTACCACCTCTGGATCTATGCAGGAAGCGGCAACGCAAACTTCTTCTATGCCATCACACTCGTGTGGAGCTTGGGGCAGAGTTTGTTGGTGACTGACCTGACTTTTGCGGTCTTGAGAGATGAGTGGGAGATTGACCGACCTGAGATGGCAGGCAAGGAGATTCGGCAGATATAAGTCGATATATTAAGAGGTGGGAGACTACAGTAGTCATGGGTATTTGGTGTAGATTTGAACTCAGCTCGAGAGCACAATGTCTTTCAGCGTTGAGCATCTAGACTTCAAGAAGCAAAGCCGTCTTGAATCATTTTGTGTACGAGTAAGGCCAGTAGAGGCAGTCTATACAGGATAGAGATACAGTAATATTACACTCATATCGCAACAAGATGGTCAGCTCAGTCCACCTCAGTGTCCGTCTCAACAAATCGGGCCTCGTTTGACCGATATGCTGGATCGGACCGGGTAGCTGGAGCAGCGTGATAGGTCCCAAAGGCGGAATCCAGTAGAGAACCGACCGCACCTAATCGACCCAGTTTGGAGCGATTCCTCTCCGACTGCCACACCTGTATCCGGGATCCGAAAGGCTGCATCGCCCTGTACATGTGGTAGCCATATCCGAGGGCCGCACCTGTTGCGATGAGACTCATGGCCATCATCAAGGTCCTCCCGTCTATGCCCTTGATATTCCCTTCAGCCCGTCTCCTAACTTCAGTGGCGTAGTGGTCGCCGAAGCCCGGGATATTGTAGAAAATGCTGTCAAGGGTGCGAGCACCAACACGCAAGGCCGTGTCATGGCCAGATTCAACCCACGGGAGAGGTCCCTGCTTCTCCAGACATCCTGACTTGATGTCATCCACAAACTTGGATAACCGCGGCGTCTTCTTCTCAAGCCAATCCTTCAGGAAAGACCGCGGCACCGGAGCGTCACGCATCAGTGCAAGGTAGCCAAATGCTAGGCAGTCCAGAGATGAAGGGTTCGCACCCTCAAAGAAGCCGAGGGTCTTCTCAGAGTCTCCTTTGAGGTAGTCGTCAAGCACTGAGAGGCAGTCCTCGGTCAGTCCGTACAATCGAATCAGCACAGCTTGCTCAGGGGTCATCTCTTCGTGAATCGTCTTCTTAGTACGCGCAGGGATGTGCCTTCGAAACGCTTCAGGCAGAGCATCCCGGCCTGAAGATAGGTGCAGACCGCCGTTGGGATCAAAGTCAGTGTCCATGTCCGCAAAGCCGAGATGTTCAACACGCTTCACGGCTTCAGCCCGGATCAGCGGTGGAACGGTCCATGTCAGAGGGAATGGTAGGAGAGAGCTGAAGGCAGGACGAGTAGTGGCGGACCAGTTCGCAGCAGAGACGTAAAGCGAGAGGTCTAGCAAAGGGGCCGCATGGGCAGCCAAGAATGCACCGTACGCGATGCGGTCGGCCTGCTGGATAGGCGTCAGGCCGGCGTCCAGGTTGTCGCCGAGGGACTTTGAAGCCAGGTAGTCGACGATGGGCGCGTAGCCGCTCGTCCAGGCGCCCTCATGGTGGAGTGCGGGGAGAGTATCTGGGGTCAAACGGTCAGCCAAACAAGGTTCGGGCCAGACAGGCAGGGATGGGGGTGAGGCAGTCGTGAATCATACTAGATGGGCTGATGAACGGGTCGTTGCTGGGGATCAGGCGCCAGGCTGAGGCGGGGAGGCTGATGTGCAGGTATGTGATGATAGCGAGGCACTCCGGATCAATGGACGGCAGGCCAAACGCCGAGCCCCAGACGTGGAGGTCCAGCATGACTGAGAGACTGCCGGGACCGATGAGGCTATCTCAAAGACGTCATGCGCCGGGGTGCAGAGCGATTAGAAACAAGGCGAGGTGTCGGCAGGCTCTTCCTGATGCAGGCTCTTGGGCGCAGTGAGCGGGCGTGAGATTTATTCCTGCAGCGAGCGTATCGCCGAGATAGATAGATAGATAGGTACCGGTGTAAGTAACGGTCGGTCGAGATCCTTGAAGCTTCAAGACACCAACCAGCCTTGCCTTGCAGCCCAGGCGGGACGGCAGAGCAAGGCCCGCCCCCATGTCACGGCCCGGGCGTAAGCCACAGCGCGTAACCACGTGACTAGACATGAAGCCACTCAAAGTGACAGACAGCCAGAGCCTCTGGTCACTCATCACCAGCTCCATGACCTGGGCAGCAGCCCCCAGAGGAAGCATCTCATTGTCACGATCTTGTTTGGCCACACTGTTCATCCGCACCCCCTGTGGCAACATGGCGCCCCTGAAAGAGCATCGCATATGGCATGCTTCCTGATGCTACACCACCACGCGTTCCTTAAACGTCCTGATCTGCATACCAGCCCCATCACAATCCCCCCCAGTCCAGCGCCCTACATGGCTGAGCGGTGCATACGCAGTCTGCCAGAGCTTGAAACAGAAAGGGAGATGGTCCGGGGAATGAGGGGGTTTAGAGGGTCTGAAAGAAGCTATACACCCGCCTTGGTGTGAGACCCAAGAGGTGTGCAACACAGCCCGCCGCCCACCTCAAGGCAGCCGATATATGTAGTCGATTATATAGCGTTATCAGACGTGTAAGCATGGAAAGCAGGCACCACCACCACCACTACACTTGCCAATCCTCATCCAAAAGGTTTCCTTACCCCTTGAGCGGGCGTCGATGCTTACCTCGGCCTTGTGAGACAAGTCAGGGACACGGGGGACCAAGGTTGGATACGTTTTCGCCACACAGCAATTAAACGTTTTGCCCAATACTGCCAAGATTCGCTCTCGGGGCCGTGACCGCCTGTTTCATCATTCCATGATTTGCCTTTTTTCCTCCTTCACCTCGACGTGGGACGACACGGCGCTATCCAACCCCACAGCCTTGTTTGGGCTGCTGTCCCAAGGATCGGTTGGTGCCCGCCAGGAAATCCTGTCGCTCACACTTGGCGTCTAGTCCGTCTTCCCCTGAGTTTGGGACCAATGAACTGTATCGGCCGGCCCTCCTCCGTCCCAGTGCGGGAGCAGAGCTCCCGTTGGCCTCGACGCCGGCTCTGGGCCGGACATAAGGAAACGAAACGCTATTTTTTCGCAAAACCACCCGGATACTGATATCCTGTTGGAGGGAGGCACGGAGGGGAAATCTAGAGGGGGGGGGTTAGTTAGGTGGGCGACTAATGTTAGCAAGAGAGAAAGTGACTGCGAGATGACGAAGAGGAATCGCGGCTTCTGCTGCTACTGCTGTGCCTTGCCTTTCCCGGCCCCCGGATTGCGGGCTCCAGGATGAAAATAGGAGATGAGCCGGGCTGCAAGCCACGGCAGGAACGGGAGAATCAAGAGGCAGCACAAGCACACACACACACAATAGTCACAGGTGTCGTCAGGTCCAGGGGAGCCCTGCAGGTTTCAGTCCTTGGAGAGCGTCAGCTGCGTCGGGATCGACGGTGCAAGAGCGTGGCACCAGAGTCAAAAGATGCTGCAAGCGAGCAGGCACACCTTGACACCTCTTGGCTACTCTGGCCCAGAGCCTTGAATGATGAAGCTGGACTGGGCTGGGCAGGCTGGGGTGCGAGCGAGGGGATACGATGCAAGGGAGAGAAGCTGAGCAGGGATGTAGGAGATCACGAGGCTCGATCGTGACAGGGATGATGGTAATTTGGGCAACATGGACAATCCGCAATCCGGGGGTCCGTCCGCTATTTCGGGCACTGAGTCCAGCATTAGGGAAGACTCGGAAGCGGTGGGATTGGCAGTGGTAATTAGGTGGTTCAGGTCAAGCTCAAGGTCAAGCAAGGGCATCCATTTCATTGTTCGATACTTTGGGCAATTTCATGTTTGATTTCAGTTCGCGTAATAACTCTGGTATCTCGTTCCATTTCCGTCAACACTGAGTGATCAGTGGACTTGATCCCATTTGCTCCTTAGAAAAAGAGGCGAGTAAAAATAACCCATCCTAAAAACGATATCTATGTTCCCAACCGGCGTATTCATCATAATAATAGTAGTAAAAAAGACCACTCTCGTTTCCATCGCAAACATCGTGACACGCCAACCGCAGCAAGACCTTGCGATGTGTATGTTGTGAGACGCCCATGGTAATGCCCGTCTAATGATACAGTTCCCAAATAACAAATCCTTTGATGGAACAGAAATAAAATCCTCCCAAATAGTTGATCAAACGAAGTAGAGAAGGGTAAAAAAGGGCAAGAGAGTAAAAAGAGGTGATTAGATAATATCTTAGGAGGGGTATTGAACGGTGATGCGCTTTCCAATAGAGGCGCGCACGCAACAGAAGCGAAAGGTGAAGAAGTCCGGTCGGTCCAGCCAAAAGGGACGAATGAAGCGTGGCTGTCGAGGCCGGGCCAGGTTGGCCAGGTCGTGAACGCCTGGGTTGGGTGTGTATGCGGCCCAGGGCTAGAGTTGCTGTTGTTGAAATGCGGTAGAAGCAGGGTGTTTGATTCGACGGCCGAATCCGTACGGAGGCGGTGTTGTTGTTGTTGCTGCAGGCAGCTGACTTGGTGCTTGACCAGCTCAGAGGAACCCAGAAGTGGTGGTAGTGATTAATTAGGTGCATGCGGCGGGAGACGGGTTGGGGTTGTGTTGGAGTTGCGGGACTCGCATGTGCATATGCGCACGCGCGCCATCGCGAACAAGGCCTTGGAGGACCCGAGTGTGAACCTTGTTCATTGTCTGTGTAACCGAGGATGAGGGGAGCCAAGTCGCTGTGAGGGTGTGCCGTGGTGGAAGCCTTGGATTCCCAGGGAGGTTGAGCCGAGAAGAGGATTGCTCGAGGCCGTCGTTGAAGTTGTCGATCAGTTTAGCCTCGCTTGGGC